>WBZZ01006936.1:135000-192500 GCA_019918135.1 Paulinella micropora | reverse complement strand
AGGGAAGGAAGGGAAGGGAAGGGAAGGGAGGAAAGGGAAGGGAGGGAAAGGGAAGGGAAGGGAAGGAAAGGGAAGGGAAGGGAAGGGAAGGAAAGGGAAGAAAGGGAAAGGAATGTATTGAGAAGTCCCACCGGTTGCATGATTAAATTTGTATCCATCGTCAGCTGTCTCTGCGAGAAACAAAAAAGATTCGAACCAAGGGGAACCACACTCTCGCCAGAAACTAACCCGCTTATCAGAGAGAGAAGGAGAAAGAGAGAGAAAGAGAGAGAGAGAGAGAGAGGGAGAGAGAGAGAGAGGAAAGAAAGAGAGAACAAGAGAGAGAGAGAGAGAAAGAGAGAGAGAGACAGAGAGAGAGAAAGAAAGAAAGAAAGAGAGAAAGAAAGAAGAGAGAGAGAAAGAAAAAAAGAAGAGAGAGAGAGAGAGAGAAAGAAAGAGAGAGAGAGAGAGAGAGAAGAGAGAAAGAAAGAAAGAAAGAGAGAGAGAGAGAGAGAGAGAGAGAAGAGAGAAAGAAAGAAAGAAAGAAAGAGAGAGAGAGAGAGAGAGAGAGGAAGAGAGAAAGAGGAAGAGAAAGAGGGAGAGAAAGAGGAAGAGAAAAGGAAGAGAAAGAGGCAGAGAAAGAGGAAGAGAAAGTGGAAGAAAGAAAGAGAGAGAGAGAGAGAGAGAGAGAGAGAGACCTCACTGCCGTGGCTTCGAGTTGGAACACCGTAAGCTTCTTGCTCTGGCTTAACGTATTCTTCTCCCAGAACTGGCGAATCTAATTTGAGGTCAAAGTAGTGTCCGGGCTCGGGGGGATCTTCTGGACAGGTGAGCTCCAACGACGACACGCGCATGGACGAAAACTCTCCACCGGCTGTGGAAGTGCGGAGAGTAGCACTTGCAGCCTCATCGTCGTGCAAAGCCTTTGTCTGCGAGCCTCTGAAGAACAAGGAGATCGGCTCTCCACCGCTTTGGGGAGTCTGGAGAATAGCAGTGTCGTCGTCGCGCACATTTCTTGGCAATGGGTAGCTCTTGAAGTCATCAGGGGACAATAGTTCTTGGTCGCAAGATTCTTCACGTTGTACACGTTGCTCCCGGGACAAGCCGCCTGGAGAAGTTGGGAAAAGCGCTGCGAGGCATACATACATACATACATACATACATACATGCATACATACATGTATACATACATACATACGTACAAACATTTCATACATACATACATACTTATGTACCTAAGCGGACAAGCCTCCACCTTGTGTGTGTACGTCTCAGCTAACCCGTCTTGGAATGTGAAGACAACAGACACGGGCTTGCGCAGCGGCAGGTGGCACAGCGCCGCATTGCGCAGGTACAGTTTGAGCTGCTTGTTGCGGCGCGCGTGGCTGAGCCGGGCCGCGGGCACCTACAATACAATACAATGCCATGGAATAAAATACGATGCGATGCAATACAATACAATACAATACAATACAATACAATACTATACAATACAATACATGCCTAGCTATGCCCTTTCTGTCCCTCCCACTGCCTCACTATTGCATTTCTTTCCCTGCAACTCCCTCCCTACTACCGTGCCGTCCGGGCCGGTGCAGGCAACCAACCGGCCATTCTGCGTTTCTTGAGCCCACGCTCGTTGGGCTTGTACATTCTGTCTTCAAGAGATGTGTTGGCGGCGGTCAGGCACAGGACAAAAGTGCCTGCACATGGCAAGAACAAGAACAACAACAACAACAACAACAACAACAACAGCAAGTCAGCCAAGCCGCACTCTGCCCACCACCCAACTGAAGGGCAGAAGTAGATAGAGAGATGGATAGATAGAAAGACACACAGACAGACAGACAGATAGATAGATAGATAGATAGATAGATAGATAGATAGATAGATAGATAGATAGATAGATGATAGATAGATAGATGAGATTTCGCAAAGGATGTAGTCCTTGCAAAGGAATGCAGTTTCACATCAAACAACAATTTGTGCACTGTGCATGTGTCCGGGATGGGAATCACGGGTAGACTGTGTTCTCGAAAAAGAAGAGGAGGTGGGTCGTTGAAGAAAAAGGCAATCCAGGAATGAGAGAGGGAGGACAAGAAGAAGAGAAAGCAAAGAAAGTGGTTAAAGCCGTTAGTCCAGGTGTTTTGAGCACCGTAAGCTTGCGCAAGCTACAATTATGACATTGTGTAAGACCTAAACCCCCGAAGGCACCTAGCCCGAGCTATGCAACACTGGACGGCTGTGACGGAATGCAGTCACCGATACGGACTAAAGGAAGATAAGTCCAATTTTTGACTGCGCAGGAGCGATAGATCGCAAAAGAGCAACGAGCTACACAAGACGATCGATAGATAGATAGATAGATAGATAGATAGATAGATAGATAGATAGATAGATAGATAGATAGATAGATATTATATATTATATATATATATATATATATATATATATATATATATAATATACATACATACACACACACACACACACACATATATATATATATATATATATATATATATATATATATATATATATAGAGAGAGAGAGAGAGAGAGAGAGAGAGAGAGAGAGAAAGAGCGAGAGAGAGAGAGATAGATGGATAGATAGATAGATAGATAGATAGATAGATAGATCGATATTTATATATATATATATATATATATATATTTATGTTGGATAGACAGGTCTATATTTTATATTATAAAACAAGCATTAGAAACATAAAAAACCAACATAGGACACATCAAAAACAGACATTCAAATATATCAAAAACATAACTTTGTTTTACAAAAAACGACAAACTGAGCACAATAAGAGAGATTTAGACAAAATAACGACAAAAACACCATTTTATTCCATAAAATTGTATATATTACTTTGTATATATGGTTTTTGTCGTTATTTTGTCTAAATCTCTCTTATTGTGCTCAGTTTGTCGTTTTTTGTAAAACAAAGTTATGTTTTTGATATATTTGAATGTCTGTTTTTGATGTGTCCTATGTTGGTTTTTTATGTTTCTAATGCTTGTTTTATAATATAAAATATAGACCTGTCTATCCAACATAAATGATCACACCACAAAAATGGGGGGAAGGGGGGGCGGACACTCACGAAGTGAGTGGCGGGGGGGGTAGGGGGATACACATAAAACATACAAAAAAATATTTCAATCCATTCATTTTTGGTTTTAGTCTATCCGAAATTGTATCTTCAGCCATACTTGTTGCGCCAAAACTTCGTTTTTTTGGTGCAAGCAAATATTTCGCAGTAAGGGTTTTTGGCGCACTGGCGCATGGTGATATTCCGGAAATAGAATTTTCTAGAATTTCCTTTTTGACCAAAATTGGTGGCATCGGCTCAGCCATAACGATATTGTTTTGCTAATGTGATCAAAATTGGAGAGACCTTAAAAACTCAATATTAGATTCCCTCTCTCTCTGCTCCTTTTCTCTGCTCCTCCGTCATTTTCTCCATCTGTTCCTCTTTCTGCTTCTCTGCCTCTTCCTCTTTCTGCTTGAGATATTCTTCTTTGTATTTATCTAATATTTCCTTATTAGTGTCTCTGTATTTCTTTTGGTAATCTTGAATCTTATCCTTGTTTAATGTGTAGTATTCCCTTCGCTGTTTATTTATCTTATCCTTGTTTGCTTCTCTATATTTTTTTCGTTGTTCTTTAATCTTCTCCTTGTTATTTTCCCTGTATTTTTTTCGCTGTTCTTTAATCTTCTCCTTGTGTTTCATTTGATATCTTTCCCTGTATCGTTGCTGTCGGGGATCGGGAGCGTTTAGAAAAACTTTTAGTTCTTCTGTGGTATAACTCATACTTTATACTATACATAGTATGTGCTTAATACTTAATATGTAATTCAATGAGCAAGCGCGAGGATGAATATAAGAGCAGGGGGAGTGAAAATACCTTCTCCTGTTGCTGTCCGAGTCTGTCCAAGTCCTGTCCGACCTTGTTTTTCAAAGGTTGGACACTTTTCGCTTATTAAATTTCTATATTTATTGTATAATTCTTCTTCCTATTACACCTGTCCAACCTGTCCAACCTTTTATTAACTTTTTCAAAATTTTCCAAGGTGTGGGGTATCCCCTACTATACACACAAAAAGTTTTTAAAAAACAAGGTCGGACTCGGACACCTTGGACACGATTAATACTAAGACGAATTTCTCTCTCTCGGTTGCTTAATAGCACTCTCAAGTGTCCAAGTCGCCAAACGACGATTTTCAGCGTGTTTCTAGCGCGGGTGTGCGGATTTTCTATTTAAAATAATTAAAATAATATAATTATATATATAATGCCGAGGACACCTCAATTCACCAAGGAAGAAATCGTTCAACGGAGAAGGGAAAGGGCGAAAGCATTTTTGAAGGCGAATCCTGATAAGAATAGGGAAAATGCGAAGGCATACTATTACAAGAATCAAGAGAGAATAAAATTAATGCGGAAGGAGAAATACGAAAAACAAAAAGCCGAATTACTTGAATTAAGGGCGTTTCGTAATAGTATGTTAAACAATATATAATTTATTTTATATATAAAAATATATACACTATTATATAAACCATGGACACCTCTCACCGCCGATCGTATTGGACATATGAAGACTTACAACTCCATTTGGATTACGGGAATGGAAGTTATTTTCTAAATCTAGTCAATGCTGTTTCGTTTCTATCACCCGATGGAAAGTGGAACACGGTCGACTGGAAACTTATGGAAAGTATAGAAAAAGGGGAACAACAATGTTGTTGTTGCTCACACGAGATTACAAAGAATTACATCGTAAAAAATGTAAAAAACGGGAGCGAAATGGTGCTAGGCACTGAATGTATCAAGCGGTTTAAGAACGATAAAATGAACGAACACCTGTCATTGCTCATCCGCACTCTTGACAATCCCAACATTAAATTTTGTTGTTATTGTGATAGCAATAGGGCAATTCCAAAAAAGATTGTAGAAAAGCATCCGAACAGGGACAAGTATTATCACAAAGCATGCTTAATAAATAGATTGAAGCATTGCGAACATTGCGGACAATTCAAAGGATTTATACCCTGCGGGTGCTTGAATAAGTAAGAAAAGAAACAAGTTGTTTTTTGTTATAACGATATATAAAAAATCCTAATTACCTATTAAGGACAACACCATACATGGATATACGGATATATAGAATAATTAATTTATTTTTATAAAAATATCCGAGCGACTATATAACATGACCGCGCCGACACTGACCAACAACCAATGGTATTACAAACAAGAAGAAGCACTGAGAGATAAACCACAAGATGCGGTTCTTATCAAGTGGGGAAATAAACAATTCGCCACTATGCCATGCCAAGAGGATTTCATTGAATTGATTGAAAGCACACCCGATGACCAAAAGCAATACTATGAAGTATTAATGGAAAACAAACCCCAACGAATGTTTGCCGACATTGATGGCGATGAATTATCAATCACACGAGAAAAAATGTATGAGCGGTGGAACATACTTATGGAAAACGTATTTGCTAATATGGGTTTGAAGTATAATCCCAAAAAAGCCAAATACTTGGACGCGAGCAAGAATGGTAAAATGTCGTGCCATTTTTCTTACGATAACGGCTTGGTATTTAAAAACTGCGAAACACAAAAAGATTTTTGGAAATATGTGGAAGTGGTGATTGAAAAATATTATCCCGACCTTTGCTTCACATTTGAACGAGCCGACAAGAATATTGAGTTGCGAACCATACTTGATATCTCCGTCTATAACAAAAACAGGGCTTTTCGCACTATCTACTCTCATAAAGAAGATAGCGACCGCGTTTTGCTTCCGTATTCATACACACCAAAAACAAACACGTTGAAACTGCTACAAGATGTAGAAATTGACGATTATCTGATTATGCGCCCCGATGACAATACATTTTACGAAGTCGAAATCCCCGAATATACAACTTTGAAGCGATATCAACATATTACATTGGACGAAATACGCGAAATTATACTCCGCAAAATACCAAATGTAGAAATTGTTGAAATAAAGCAGAGAATGTTTGTTTTAAAAACCATAGGGACACGAGTATGTATTATAAACGGAGAAGAAAATAAAAGCGATAATTGCTACGTAGTATGGAGAAGAGACGGGTTGTATTTCTACTGCCACGATAGCACTTGCGAAGGCAAAGGTATGAAAATTCATGAACTATCGCCCCCTATCGTCCGTAATATCAACACGATTGATGACCTGCGCCGACTTGCCAGCGAATGTGATAGTAAAGCAAAAATCAACGAGTTGATAGATACTGCTTTGGCGTGGATGAATGAATCATACACTTTTGCTAACTTGGCAAAGCCGACTATAATTGAAGAATACGTTGATTCCAAAGGCAAGAAGGTATTCCGCTACAAGACGGAGTCAGCAATGGAATCATTCTTCAAAAACAAAAGAGTAAAGACCAATCTATCAAAGGAGGACTGGATAGCGCTAGGTAAAAACCCCGCCAAATTGAATGTTGTTGATTTGTATAAAATATGGACTACACACCCGAGAAGACGCGAAGTAAATGACGTAATCTTTGACCCCAAGGCATACTTTGATAACGACAAACAAGGGTTTTACAACTTGTTTAAGGGTTTTGAAATCCCAGCAGACACATTAGAAGACGTGAAATCCTTCACGGCAGAAGAAGAAAAAAATGAAGCATTCTTTCAACATATCCTAAACAGATGGTGTGGGGGAAGTCAGGACATATATAAAAAGGTGCTTGATATGTTTGCGAGCATTTACCAAAAGCCGTGGCAAAAACTACACTTATCATTAGTTTTGACAAGCACTGAACGAGCAGGTAAGGGGATTATTCTTGAAATATTCAAAGATATAATTGGTGCCGATTATTACTTCCAGCCGTCCGACGTTAGAGAAATATTAGGCGATTTCAATGCGCAACTCGCAAAGGCAATCGTAGTATTTATGGACGAAATGGTTTGGGGTGGTGATAAAGAACGAGCGGGAACAATTAAGAAACTCGTATCAGAAAACACGCTCACTCTTAAACAGAAATATTTACCAAATCTAACATTAGAAAATATGTTATTTCTAGTCCTTGCTTCAAACGAAGAATGGGTAGTGCCAGCGGGAACCACAGAGCAACGATGGCTCGTCCTTGAAGTGTCTGATGAACTGGCACTCATGAAAACGGACGAAAAGAGAAAAGTGATTGCGGATATTAGGTCTATTGACAGGCAACGACTGGCAAAGTTTCTCCTTGAACGAGACCTCAGCGAGTTTAACGACCGCGAAACAATCATTACGAAGGGGCTACGAGAACAAAAAGTAAAATCCCTTTCAAAGTTGAGAAAGTGGTGGTTGGATTGCTTAAACTTGGGATATATTACAAACCAAATTTCAGGAATTCGTTTTGGTGAAGAAGTTTCAAAAGAAGCATTGTATGATGTGTATAAAGCAAATGCGAATGACCCCCACACTTCGCGAGTCAGTTTCTGGACTAGTCTTAAAAAACTAATGCCAAATATGGTAGAAAAGAAGAAAACGATGGAAGCAGGTGCGCGAGTTAGATACGTAGATTTACCAGCATTAGAAGAGTGTAAAAATCAATGGAAGGTTATTTATGGTGATAATGAATGGGCTTTTGACGATGACGACGATGACGACGATGAATAAACAATATAAAAAAAACGGATTTTTTTTTGTTGTGCTTATATATAACATGCCGTCAACCAAAGGAGAGTATCTGAGCCAAATAGAAAAATGGACTCATTTAAGTAGCGACATAAAACTGCCAACAAGTAAATCGCTCAAACCTGAAATTGTCGCATTTTACGAAAAATACCGACCCGAACAACCCCCGCAGAGTGATAATGTTGAAGTTGTATTGCCCTCCGTTGATACATTGAAGAACGTCGTTTTTAATGACGAACCAGAAGAATTTACGCCTTTTAAAGAAAGTGATTTGAAGGAAACTGGTATCACTGAAATCAAGGCCAACGTAGGAGAAGAATTGGCGAAAAAAGAATTACCTGTTTTGGAAGCAAAAGAGGAACCTGCGCCAGTTAGGGAAAAGAAAACACCGATTAAACCAAAGCGGAATCCGCCCGAGAGCGGGTATAGTTGCTATGAAATAATAACGGCACATTTGAAAGTATCAAAAGACCCGTTTAACTTCTTGTATATGAAAGTTGAAGACCGCACCATATTACAGGAGGATATGAAGAAATGGCACGAGAGTAGATACGCACACATACCACCAGACCAACGCCCCATTCTTAAATATGGTAAGTTAGATTATAAGACGTTTTTCCGCGATGTCTTATCTCAACACGAGGGCAAACTCACGACACTAAAGGATATGTATGGACAGGTTTCATGTGTAAGAGGCAGTTAGTGCTATGTCTCTCATCACATCAATATTAAAATATGATGGTTTAAAAGAGACATAATCCGCAGATGCCGTTTTATAATATACTTCCAATGTTATTGGAGCATCTTTCGCATATGTCAATAAAACCTCATTAGTCGTATTTCCAGAAATTCGTATTGTTGTATTATTGGTGGTATCCGCGGGATTTGGACAAGTCATTAACCATATCATTTTCATTTGGACTCCGTATCTTTGAATTAGCCATATACAATCAAAAGACTTATACTCAATGGCGGTTGTATAATTTAGCACTTCGCTGTAAAAGTCATCAACATTGGTTCCGTCCGTTTTATGAAACCAAAACTGAAAGGTTCCTATTCCAGACGGGGCGGGCAAATTCAAAGACCCGCGAAAAGCAACTTTAATGAAATAACCATATCCTAAATTAGATATTGTTTTGCTACCATAACCGCCCGTGCAAAGTGTAGTGAATGTGGAACTTTCCATCCACGACCTAAGATCAAGACCAACATAAGCATTTTGAATGTTTCTTGTTAATGTCGGGGTAGCAGTGATTGCGATAGTTTTAGTATCTATTGACTGCTGTTCTTGCGATCGGCCGAATATATTCATTTTTTTAAACTATATATATATCTTATATTATAAAATAATAGAATTAAAATATGAACCATTTAGGCAATCCGTGGGCATATCACTATTACGGCTCTGTGATAATAGACGAGGATTTAGAAGTTGATGGAGTATTATATGGCGATCATATTGAAGCAAACTCAATACAAGCAAGGACTGATGACATAACAATATCCTCGCGAAATAATAACTCTTCTTTGTTGATATCTGATACTGGTTATGTGTCAATTAATAACGAATACGATTTACCAATAGCGGACGGCACGGCTAATCAAGTATTAAAAACGGATGGGTTGGGTAATATTTCATTTGCTACATTAAATTCAAGTTATATAAGCGATTTTGAACTAGATAAATTAACGGATGTAGTCATAACGGGCACACCCAACAGCAATCAATTGCTTATTTACAGCACAGGGCAATGGAGAAATACAACATCACCTTATCTGAGATTGGATGGGCTTGCTATGATGATAGGAGATTTAAATATGGGAGGTTTTAATGTAGTAAATGTCGGTAATGTTGATGGTATTGATGTTTCGGCTCTTGACACCGCAGTCGTTAAACTAACGGGAGACCAGACTATAACAGGAAACAAAATATTTACTACTTATTTGGGTGTAAAAGATTCAAATCCATTAAACACGGGTAAGTTATTCTTCAATTACAACAATAATATGGGCTCTATTTATTCGTCGGAGGCAGGTGGAGCAACAGGCTATCCATTATCTATTGTTGGTTCTTCCATACTTCTTGCTTCTACCACGGGGAGTGGAATAACATTGACGGGCAATGTTTTAAATTTTAGTGGCACAACAGCAATCAGCGGACTTCCAGCACCATTCTATGACACCGATGCTTCAACGAAAGCATATACCGATACAAAATTAGCAAAAGACGGCACAACGGCTATGACGGGCAGTTTAAATATGGGTGGGTTTGCGATTACAAATGTCGGTAATGTTGATGGTATTGATGTTTCCGCTCTTGATACTTCGGTGGTTAAACTAACAGGAGACCAAACTATAGGAGGAATAAAAACATTTAGCAATATAATAAATGCGAGTGCGGGTATTGATATGAAAAGCCAAAGCATAACAAATGTGAATTTGGTTGATGGCGTGGATGTTTCTACTCTTGACGCTTCTGTCGTTAAACTAACAGGAGACCAAACCATAGCAGGGAATAAAAAATTTACATCAGTTTTAGAAGTAAGTGGTTCGTCCAATCCTACTACTTTTGACGGCATCGGCATAGCATTTGATACAAAAATAGGAATGATTGCCGCACAAAAGACAGCAACAGCGACTTGGTATCCGATACAAATAACTGGTTCGTATGTAGAGTTATATTCAGGTAATACTTTAATTATAACCGCAACTGGCACTACACTATCTTTGAATAACAATAAAATAACAAACTTAGCCACACCATCAGCAACAACGGACGGAGCAAACAAAAGTTATGTTGATACAAAAGACGGGCAAAATGTGAAACTAACAGGAAATCAAACAATAGCAGGAATTAAGACATTTAGCAGTGCCCTTGAAATAACTGGAAATTCAACGAATGCGACAACAAAAGGAACATTCGTGGTTTTTAACTCCACAGCCAATATAGGAACTATCGGATGCCTTGATATGGGCACGGGCGTAAATTATAACTTTGAAATAAATGCGAAAAAAATAAGTTTCATTATTGATGGGGCAATCGTCGGTTGGGTAAATGCTTCGGGGCTAGATTGTAATAGTAGCAAAATAGCGAACCTTGGAACTCCGACATTAGCGACGGACGGAGCGACAAAAGGGTATGCGGACACATTGGACGGGCAAAATGTAAAACTATCAACAGACCAAACCATAACAGGAAGCAAAACATTTAATGGGGCGAGCACTACGATAAAATATCTAACTTTAACGAACAATGCCGATTTTAATAATCAAACTATCACTAATGGTGGAAATATAACATATAATGGGGCACGTATATTAAACCAAAATGGAGGAGATATATTCTTTTCACAGACATCAGGTGATTATCAGTATTTCTTATTTACTCTAAATACTGCTACAAGTGGAACCGCGAACCAACGAGGTTATGTATTCACGAATGTAGCATCTGATGTAAAAGGGGCGGGACTTTATATTTCAAAACTTTTGGATAATAAAAGTGCTTTGTCTGACATTGTCCGTTTTAACAATGCTGGCGGTATGCGGTTTTATGGTGCCTTAGATATGAATTCAAACAACATAACAAATGGTGGAACAATAACGGGAACTACAATTACTTCAACCGCGGGTATATCAACGACGACACTAACGGCGAGTGGATTAATAACGGCAAATGCGAGTATATCAACAACAACGGCAACCGCAAGTGGATTGATAACGGCAAATGCTGGAATATCAACAACAACGGCAACAGCAAGTGGATTAATAACAGCAAACGCTGGGATTACATACACTGGCACACTAACGTCAGCAACAAATACAAGTGGAGCGAAAATAGGAGTTCAGGGAATAACAGACGGAACAAATGCAAAAGGAATATTTCTATGGGATACTACTAATACGAGTTGGGGAATTTATGCAGCATCTGGTGGGGCTCTAAACACTAGAAGTTTGGCAAATGGTTTGGCGGTTTCTGGAAATGATTTTAGTTCGTATAGTTTTCGGTTTAGGGTTGCTAATGATGCTACGATGGGTTTTGTGTGGGAGAATTCAGCAGAGCAATTGTTAATGTCGTTGAATGGATTAAACGGGACTTTATGGACAAAAGGATTGATTACGGCTAGTGCGGGGATTACATATTCTGGGGTGCTATCATCGGCATTAGCATCAACTAATGGGGCAAAAATAGCAATTCAAGGACAAACAGACGGGACGAATGCGAGAGGAATATTTGTATGGGATGCTACTGATTCAAACTGGGGGATTTATATGTCTCAGTCTGGGAATAATAAATCATTAAGTGGAGGAACAGCGCCAGCAGGAGGAGGCGGAGGATTAACTTCTTATGCTATTAGATTTAGAGTGAATGGTTCTTCAACGAGTGGGTTCATATGGGAGAATAATTCAAATACTGCTTTAATGTCATTAAGAGCGAGCGATGGACAATTATGGGTATTGTCTAATCCAATTCAATATTCAGACAGGAGAAAAAAAGAAGATATAAAGGATTGCTTAGGCTTAGATTTTATTAATAAGTTAAATCCAGTTTGCTATCGTATGATTGATGACAAAAAGAAATGTAGGACTGGCTTAATAGCACAGGAATTAGAAGAAATACTAACAGAAATGGATATGCTAGATTTTGGCGGTTTTATAAAAGAAACAATTATGGTTCCCTGTCCAAAGCAAAGAAAAGAATACGAATTGAAGGGTGTAAGTATCAATCCAGAAGATGTTAAATGTATTGATAGTGGTGATGTCGGTTATGGTATAGGTTATTCTGAATTTATTGCCCCGTTAATTAAGGCCGTTCAACAATTATCAGAAAAGGTAGGTAATCTATCGCAAGCGATAGATTTATTAGAAAAACAAAATAATAATCTCATGAATATACTACAAGAAATTAGAGAAAATGTCAAATAATACGACTAGACTTCACAGACCACCACCTATTATGGATATGGATGGCGAACTAACTCCAGAATTAAAGTCCCGTGTTCTTGAAGTAGAACTAAAGACTGAGGAGAAAAAAATAGAGCACGAATTGGAAGATAACTGGAATTGTTGTTGTATAAAAAACAGACCGACAGACAGCCGAATGATTAAGTATCTATTTCAAATGATGATTATAATAGCAATCATCACGATTTGCTTAATAAAACTCGCTAAAAATAACATGCCTTGTGAGCAGGCTAATGTATATGTAGGTATCCTTACACTCTTAATCGGCATCGTGCTTCCTTCTCCTTCTTCAAGTAAGAAGTGAGCATTCATACAAATATATTTTATACCACGAAGCGTCATTTGAGCACATTAAGGGTAGTGCTTCATCAAAACTAATACACCAGTCTGACATCGGTTTGTAAATACATTTGAATTTTGAGTTAATCCCGCTCTGGATACAATAAACACATCCATCTTTTTTTGTTGATTTGCTCTGCTATAAAAGTCGCAGGCAGTCCGCGACATAGCGGAGCACGCAAATAGCAGTATTAACAACATTATATATTATCTTTCTCTTTAATTATATTATTATAAATTGCTTCTCGTTGCTTATCTGATAGCGGTAAGCGGTAAAGGATATTTTCAGGTTTTCTAAAAATGTTGGGGTTTCTATTCACTAAGTTCTGAGTGATGCGGATTTGGTCAATTTCCTTCCCTAGCCGTTCCAACTCTTCAAGTTGTTGTTCGTCTTTGCTTTTTTCTTTTTTATTTTCCATCCTATCTTATATTATAAGATATATAATAGCGGATATAAAAAATGCCACACGAAAAACCATTTTTTACGTATTATAACGAAATTAGACGCGAACATAAGTATTTATTGGAAGACACAGATGCTGATTGGACTGAACAAGTTAATGAAGGTATCAATAGTCAAGCCCGCGAGAGACTTAGAGCGGATAGATTGTTGGATGCTTCAACAAGAAGGGGTAATACTATAGAGGATTTAAAAGATAAGATTAGTGCGTTGGACAATAAGCGAAGTATTTATGTAAATATGAATTACGACGAAATGAAGGCACACCTCCAAGATGACGGCATTGATATGAAAGAATTTGAAAGAAAACATGGAACTGCCCCCATGAACGAACAAATGATTGAAATGCGAAAATTAGCAATGGCTACCGATAAATATGATATAGCGCACATAGAAGACAATATCCAGCAAATGAAGCGTGATATAGCGCAATTGGTAAAACAAGAATATAAAGAAGAAGACTTAAAACGATTAACCGATAAGGGTTTAACGTATATGAAAAATAAAGGCAAAGCAGACAAAACTCGCGTAATACGAAGAGAGGATAGAGCGCAAGCGGAGCAGGATTATAAGGAATGGAAAGAAAACCGAGAAGAGTGGGAGAGAAAACACCCAGATGATGCTTCAATAGAAGCACAGATAGGCGACGAACACAAGATGCTTGTGCCACGAATAGGTAATGACCCCCGAAGTGTAGAAAGATTTGTTAATGCTATTATTAGAAGTATTCAAGAGATAATTATGAGTCCCAGACTTAACAGATTACTTAACCTTGCTACAGGTGCTGGGCGATATGGTGTGATAAGACTAGCGTGGGGGCAGATATTGAGATTAATTGCCAACAATCCACAACTACGTGCGATGAATGTTGGATTACTTGGAAGAAGAAGAGCAGATGCTTTCAATACCCTTTTGCTAGCACTAGCGAGAAATGAAGTGCCAGAGGGTTTGCCTCCGCTAATCCTCGTCTGATCGCAAGCGGACAGCAAAGAATAGGTGATTATGTGTTGAAGGATATGTTGAGAAGATTAGGCTTACAGGTATCAACAATGATGGCATGGCAGACATTTAAAACAGGCGTACAGACTATGACGGTTCTCGGTCTTGGAAACGCACTTGGAGAAATATATAGAACATGGTCTGCTCAACCAGATGCTCTCATTAAGTTGGAAGAAGAACGAATTCATACCGAGGGAAGTAATTATAATGGCGGGGGCACACGAGTGGAAAGCCGTCTTCAATTAGAAGATAGAACTCGTGGCAAATTTCCTTACATTCTCCCAGCAGATGCTTTGGACTTAGTTGCTTTTGAACATGATTTATTGTATGCGTCAGGCGACAAGAATGTCCAAGACTTTGCCGATAAACGATACTTTGAAAAAATCACCAATATGAGTGATTATCT
Source organism: Paulinella micropora (assembly GCA_019918135.1). Taxonomy (NCBI): domain Eukaryota; phylum Cercozoa; class Imbricatea; order Euglyphida; family Paulinellidae; genus Paulinella; species Paulinella micropora. Next base: position 177,652 of record WBZZ01006936.1, on the reverse strand, counting down.
AACGAGTAATGGATTGGCTACGGCCGAAGTTGCCAAGAGTATTTTTGACAATTACAACTCAATGTTTTCAAAAGCGGATATATCTAGAATGGCCTTAGAAGCACAGGGGAGGGCACGTGGCGGAGTATCTTTTTGGGATGCGATGAAGTTTTGGAAAACTATCAAAACCACTCCTCCAGATGCGAAGTATAACGGATTTATAGGCGATGTAGATAAAACATTGATGTCCATGATTGGTATCATGAAGAATGTGGGCAGTTTTGATAAGGATGCAACATTTAAAGTAAATAAAATAGCCAATCCTGCTACATTTAATAAACAATATGCGGAACTCGTTGATGGTTTTAATCAAATGGTGAAATCACAAGAAAAAGCCGATGGTGTGAAAGTATATTCTCTTATCGCACCAGCAAATGAAACTACAATTAATAATTTTATAGAAAAAATAAATACACAGAGCATAAAAGATATTCCACCAAGTATAGAAAAAGATATAAATCTTAGTGTTGAAGTCCCGATCGCATACTCAGACAATATGGTAGTAGCAGATACTATTGGACTTGGTAATAACTTGCTCATACTTGATGATAAAGGTGCCCAAAAGAGGCACTTAAAGGGATTTGTTAAATCGTTGAGAGAGAAAACTGGAAAGAAAATTAAACTTTCCAATTATGACGATCCAAAAGTTGGATGGGAAGAGGCTATTAAACAAGCACTAAATCAAGGTGCTAGTATGTCAGACGTAGCAGACGCAGATGATATTTTGGATAAGATAATTTACGAAGAAGTGAGGGGTAAATTGACACCAGAACAAATGAAGCAATTAGAAGAGTCAGAGTTAAAAGATAGTCAAGTTGAAAAAACTAATCCACCGCAAGCAACACCCGCACCACCGCAAGCAACACCCGCACCACCGCAAGCAACACCCGCACCACCGCAAGCAACACCAGCACCATTGCCAGTGCCATTAGTGCCAAGAACAGGCGGATTTGTTGAAGAACCAGTCCAACCGCCACAGACTGATCTAAAAAACGAAGAACAACAAAATGTCGCCAATGACCAAATGGTAGATAGTATGAGAAGCATTGATAAACTTGTTGATAAAATTATGGGTAAAACTCCCGAGGATGAAAGAGAAGATATGTTAGCACTTATCCGTTTTCTTATGCCAAGTGATCAGAATGGAGGTATCGGCACTTCAAAAACTAATCCACTTATTAAAGGCAACGAACAAAGACGTGATCGTATGCTGGCAACTAAAAATGATTTTGAATTGTTAGATAACACAATCTACAACAACACAAACAACAATTTTATGCTTAATAGATACAATAGAGCCGTTATTCAACAACGAATGAGAGAGACACGATAATTACCAAAAATGAAGCGCAAACTAACACGAAACTTCTCAGCGGAAATCCCGCGACAAGTTCAAACTCGTCCAGAAAGAAAGGATTTTAAACCACTTGTCAATCCTCCAAGTAATTATGCTTTTGGTAGTCCTTACTCTCCTTATTTCTATAATTATGCTTCACCACCCCAACCATTTGGTGCCGAATATGATAATTATAGATATAATCCAAACTATTTTCAAAACCCATAATATAAGAAAAGTTAATTTAAATTAAATCAACTTTAGAGGCCTAAATCTATACATAAAGGATTAATAGCAAACAAGTTGCCACGAAAAACACTTTTGAAGCAGAATCTGGAGAAGACTAACATAGAAAAAGCACACGAGGAATTTACTATTGACAGGCCAGTAATAACAGAAATAGAAAACAAGAAGCCCCCTAAATTTCATAATGACTTAGAAATACAACCGATTAAAACACAACGAGATAGTGTCAAACTGCTTCCTATTCAAGAAGAAGGGATATTGCCAGCGATGGGCACTATGGTTATATGTGCCAGCACTGGCGGGGGTAAATCAGTTATGATTTGTAATCTACTCGCCAAAAAGAACATGTTTAAAGGTTTTTATGATAGAATAGTCGTATTTTGCTTAAGCCCATGCCCAATCTTAGAGGACACTCTCAAGTTAAAAAAAGAAGACATAATCAAAGAAGACCGCCCAGAGCTAATGCGCGAAATATTGACTAAACAAAAAGAACTGATTAAGACGAAAGGTTTTAAAAAAAGCACCAAAGATATTATTGTTATTGGATGACATCGCACAAAGTAAAACTTTTCTTAAATCAGAAGTGCTTACTGAGTTGTTTTTCGCTTCAACACATGCTAAAGTCTGGGTAGCAACTCAGAGTTATACACAACTTCCGCGACGAGTAAGAATTAACTGCCATTGGATGATTATTTTTAACGGAGTAAGAAGGAGCGAACTTGACAGACTGGCAGATGAATATGAAAGTCCGTTTCTAACAAAAAAAAGAATTTTACAATATGGTTAAGTATGCTACGGCAGAACCTTATTCATTTCTGGCAATCAATAACACAGTCAGCGATAGAACAGCCCAATTTAGAAAGAATTTCTCCACAATATTACGACTAAACAAGGACAGAGATATGACCAATTTATAAACTAATTCAATTAAAAAGTTTTTTTGTTTCATAATAATATAATATGTCAGCACAGAAACTATATGCGACCCCTTATCATCAAGCAATGTCAATTTGGTATAAAGAAAATGGACAAGGCAAACTCACAACAATTCGTAAGGGAACACCCGAACATGTGGCAATTAGAAAAATAGAAGAAGATATCAAGAGTGGCAAGATTAAAAGTCAAATCCGTCCAAAAGCACCTAGGGCAAAGAAAACACTTAACGAACCAATTGCCAGCGGACAACCTGACCAAATGCAAGATGAAGCATTGAAAAGAAAAGCACCAGACATAGCATCAGCGAATAATTCATCTCCTGAACCAAATGCGAAACCAGTTGAAATGTCTCCAGCACCTAAGGTTGAACATTCTTTGCCAAAGTCCGTCAATCCAACTCCTGTTTCTGTGCCAAAACAAACTACTACAACACCAGCAAGTAAGATAGAAGCAATAGAAGATGCTTCTAAAGAGACACCGCCACCAGAAAAAATAAAAAACCAAAAAAACCATCACAAGTATCAGATAATAACACTATTAATCAAACCATGGCTGATTTAATGAAAATAAAAGAGGAGAGAATTACACACAAGAATTTACAAATTATGAAAAAAATAATTAGAAGAGAATAAAATAATATATTATGCGGATATTTATATATTTTAAAGTTGATTTAAATTAAATTAACTTATATTATATACGATGATTAAAAATACGAGTGTTTCTATGCGATTGTCAAATGGATTTATTGACAAGATGAATGAAGCAAACCGACCTAAAAGTGATGGATTTCAATTGAATCAGTTTGAATTGTGGAGTAGCAATGGCGCCCCGTTAGTTAATCAGCCACTGACAGAATTTGGCGATTTAGTCCCACACAAATCTTCTACTATTCAAAACACATTAACAGACATTTCTGATAAGAAAGGAACTGCGGATGTTGTTGATTTGGACACTGCCGTTAGCAGTCTGGCTTATTTGAAGAAAGCAGTTGAAAATGCTGATGCGAGAGAATTTCAATTAACCTCCCCGCAAGATGCAAGACTTGACAATATACAGAAATCAGTTGATATTATTAGACAATCCGTTTTAGGTGAATAATTATTTATTTTTAAATTCTATATTTTTTTATTAGTATAATAAGCAGTGTAAAACCTACAACCACAACAACAAAAAATGGAGGGAAAGGATAGTAAAAACACGGAGGAGCTGATGACCCTCAACAACCTCAGGTATGAGTTGCCAGCAAATCTAGCACTCACTGAGCAGGGGAGTATCTTTAAGAAGAACTTCGCCGACCAGCAGACTTATACCAGTTCGTCGGGGACTGAAATGATTTTTACACTACAGGCAAGCACTGATTTTGTTTATGGAAAGAATTGCTATTTGTCGTTTGATGTCAAGGCCGACGGGTTGGTTACGACCGCAGGGAATAACTGCGCGATCGGTTTTCAAAACACCCCCGCGACTGCTATTTTTGAACGATTTTTGTTGGAAAGTAAGGATGGTAGCGAACTTGAACGAATTGAAGATTTGAATAAACTGGTGCGAAATACTCTCCCGTGGCATTATCCTTTTGATTATCGCCGACAGGCACAGATGGCGGGACAACGAGAGAATGTGGAAGTTAATGCTAATATTACCGACAATTCAGTTGTTGATTTTGCTATTAATACTCCCACGGTCGTGGGCACTGGTCAGTATTTGAAAGTTTGTATTCCTCTCCATTACTTCTCGGGGGTGTTTAATGAAGAAACTCTCATTCCTCCCTCTCTAATTAGTGGTATGAGGCTTCGTTTGACATTTGCGCCACCTCAGGAAGCATTTAACATTATCGGAAGCACTGATGGTAAGGTTTCTACTGGGTTTGATGGTTCCGCTTTGACTTTCACCGTATCAAATCCAGTTGTAATGCTGGAGACATTCTCTCTTGCTCCCGCCGTCCAGAGAAAAATTATGGAACAGATGGGAAGCAAGGATGGGCTTCCATACACTTATGAAACATATTATAACCAAAAGGCAAATCCGGGGACTTCCGATGATTTTAATCTTCAAGTAAATAAGGCAGTAGCACGTGCTCGGTGCTTGTATATAATCACGCAAAACGTGCTCGCTGACAATGCTGGTATTGATAACCTTGGAACTGCTCAAATGAATTATAAGCAGTATCAGTGCCGTATTGGTGATTGGTATGCTCCGCAACAAAAGATGGAACTCGGAGGAAGCACCGATACCCTTGCTGCCGTTCAACGAGGATGTGCCGAATTGTATATTAACAATCTTCAAGCGACTATGGGTATTCGCGATGCTTACATGTCTTCATCTGTTTCTCTTGAAAACTTTCGCAAGTATTATTCTACTTCAGATAAAACGGGACTTACATCTAACTCAGGATTTGCTACTATTATCCAGACACTCAACCAATCGCCACATATTGGGGCATCTGGTCTTGCAGTTAATAACTCACGAACTGCGGAAGTCAGTCTTCGTTATGCGGCCGATTATAACGCAGATCGCGCCATCACCGCTTGGTTGAAATACGTCAAAGTGGCGTCTATCTACCCGTCTCGCTGTGTTGTTAAGCAGTAGCCCTTATTTATTCAAAATCTCTCTTAGTATGTGTAGTTTAAACAAAAAAGATAAAAATAACCATATAAACATATCGCAATATACAATATAATAAAACATAATACAATATGCCACGGGTTGGAGATTGTAAGAAAGGTAAAATCTATGCGATTAGGTCTCATCAAACCGATGAAATTTACATAGGAACCACGAGAGAATTGTCCGCTCGTATGTCAAACCATCGCTACACTTATGAACTCTGGAAAAAAGACTAAAAGAAACATAAATATTACTCCAGTTTTGAAATAATCAAACACGGCGATGCCTATATTGAACTTTTGGAATACTACCCGTGCGAAACACTCGCCCAACTTAATAAAAGGGAAGGCGAATGTATAAGGGAAAACAAGTGTGTAAATAAATATGTCGCAGGTCGGAGTGTGAATGAATGGCATAAAGACAATGCTGAATATGTAAAACAACACAAACGAGAATATAATGAACGAAACAAAGAACATCTGGCTAAAAAGAAAAAAGAATATCACGAGAAGCACATTGAATATTTTCAACAAATCGCTAAAGAATATAGAACCGATAATAAAGCCAAAATAGCAGAAAGAGATAGATTATATCGTGAAAAAAACAAGGAATATCTAAACCAATTATCACAAGAAAGAGGGTCTGTTAGAGTACAATGTGAACGTGGTGATTTTTCCAGAAAGGATAGTATTTCTAAACATAGAAAAACCAAAACTCACAAAAGAAACATGGAGGCACTTCCAATCGGTTTATGTTTGATGGGATTTTAATTTAATTAGAATAATATATAATTTATAATATAGCAATGTCTTTTACTATCTCCAATCTTGAAGACGAAAAGCGCACCCGCAAAAATTTCCTCCTTCGCGTCTCCTCAAGCGATAAAACAGAATCAAAATCCGCTTCTACTCACAATGGCCGTTTCGTCGTTGATTTACCAGCAACTGGTCGTAATATTGATATAATCAGTGCTTATGTCGTTAAAAGTATCTCTATTCCAAACGTTTTCCCAAACATACCGAGTTATGCCAACACTCTCACATTGATTAAAACAACTGGATCGGCTACAAAAACGGCAATCGTAACAGCAAATCAATACACCATTGATACATTTATTACCGCCCTTCAAACTGCAGTCAATTCAGCAATTACCCCCGACTCCGTAGTTATAACTTTGAACTCCGTTAATAAATTGAATTTCGCTTTCACTGGTGATACGTATGCTTTTGATTACGATAATAGCACGATTAGAGATAAGATAGGACTAACTGCTGATATCTCGGCGGCGGCGAGTAGCACGATGCAATCTATTGTAAATCTAATCGGTGAAACGGCCGTTTATGTCCATAGCCGTGCTTTAAATCAGTCTGGTTTAGTTGAAGCAAATGGTAATTTCTCTGTCGTTGGTAAATGTAATTTAGACAAGCCCTATGGAGTCCAGTGCTATTTTGAATCGTCAAACGACATCGCAGATTACGTCCCGTTTAATAGTACCAAATCCTTACGATCCATTGACATCGTCATTAGAAATGCGAGTGGTGAAGTTTTGGAGGTTCCTGTCAATTTTGAAGTTTCAATTCTCTTAAAGGCGTATCATGCTTAAGCAAAAAAAGAATACATAAATATAATGACCTACATACAAAATTTAGATATACTATTTACTCTAATCAAAAACATCAACTCACGGCGACGACAACAACATAAAGAGCAAATCCCCTGCGGCGCCAATATTGACCAGTTTTACATATATTTGAAGAAAAATCACGCACGTATAACAGAAAAGTTAATCAAAAACAAAGATTTTGAGTACATAAAAAAAATGTCCATAGAGATAGAAAACAAATTTGACGCGCAAATACAATATTCTATGATATAATATTTTATGTATAAATAAAACGTTTTTTTTGTTTAAATTTGGTCTTCAATCCAGTTTAATGAAGCGTAAATGCTTGCCGTTCCACCGCTCGTATTTTGTGCGGATATAGTAAATGTCTTACCTGACCCTATCTTGATATTATATTGAGACAAATCAATGTATATGGATGAACCACCAGACAACACATATGTAAATATCACACTTCCACCTGTTCTTGTTGTCCCCGCTGTATCTACTTCGGCCAATGATGTGGCGGTATCGTAATTAGAGTAAGCAGGTGTTCCTCCCAATGTAGTATTAAAAATAATTCTCGCGATACATGTTTTAGTATCTGAATTGCTGATACACAAATTCTCAAAGTAAATTATGTTGTAATTCGTTTTGCTGTTGAATGTGGCGCGGTTTCTAATAGTAAATATGGCATTCTCGGTTGCTCCTATAGTTTTGACATTGTCATACGAATTGGTTATAGCAATAGTCCTATCAATATTCCCTTCAACTGCTAAAAACATACTCGCTGTTTTCATTACAACGGATTGAAGGGTTGATGAATACGCCTTCGCATAAATAGCAAACGCCGCCTGATCCAATGATGGAGTAGTAGCAGTGCTCGCGTATTTAATCGCATGAATTACTTCCATTCGTCCAGTGCGCGGGTTTTCAATTTTGAATGTAATTTGACCGCTACCCAGATATTGGACGACTATTTCAAACAAGTTCAATTTGGTAAAATCAATCGTGGGGAAGTTTCCCGTATTATCACATTTATCAGCATTCCAAGCATATTGACTAACCACATTTTCAACACTCCCTGCCGTTCTTACAACAGACATTCCCGAGTTTGATTGTCTGAAACATAAATTGTCTGCTGGTGTGCCTATGCCGATATCGCAATTAAAGGTAGCCGCGGTGGTAGATGAAGGAAACAACGCGGAGAATCTAGCAACTAAGCCCATACCACTTCTATATTTGGCTCTTTCAATAGTCGTAATCTGCGCGGTTGAATTACCTGAGGCCGATGTAGTCAAAACCGCCATTGAATTAGCAGACGATACCACACCGCCATTAGTTTCTGTTTTGTCAAAGAAACGCGTATTAATACCATATGTGAATACATTTTGTAATACTGGCGACAAAGTTGCCGTTCGCAATTCTCCGAAGGCCGTTGTTGGTAATGCGTCTCTTATAGCATCCGTTGATAATGAAGAAGAAGATGACGATGTAGTTGATGATGATGTCGTATTCGTGCTTTGACCAAACAAATTCATTTTATACATGTAAGTTGATTTTTTTCTGGTAAATAATATAAAACATGTCAATAATAATACGCGAATTGCCGAGCGATATAGTTGGATACATAAGGACATTCGTTTATTCAGAGATGCCCCAGCCAAAGTATGGAGAAGAATTTTGTAATATATATATGTGGCTTGTCTCGCACATTTCAGTCGCACCCTCCAATTATAGCAGGTAATTTTTATGGCGTAGATTGTATTGAGTTTTTCACAATCTGCTCCATTAAATGCTACAGACGAGAGTCTAATCTTAGACTAAAATATGGAGAACCGCCTTTAGTAGTTGTTAAGTATTAACCTTCTTTTTAATTCTCGTGCTTCGTCTTAATGGCGCTTTTGTTTCCTCTTCTTTTTTCGTTTCGATCTTCGTCGCTTCGCCCCTCTTCTCTTTAATAAATGTATTGACAATAACGGCTCCAATCCCGCTTAATTTTCTCAGTTTAGTATTTGTAATATTCGGGTTATCATTGTAAATCTGCTCAAGCAATTTATACTTATCCTCTCTACTAGCGCTTTTACCTAATGGTATATAACTACATTCTTCGTCTCCGTTTTCGCTTTTAATTTCATTAGTATTATTTAAATTCAAATATAAATCTATTTTGCGTCTCAACTCCTCTAATTCTGTTTTAATCCCTTCTGCCTTAATTTCTTCAGGGTCGGCCACATTAACCCAACTATAACTAAAACTGGTGAGCATATCGCCGTGCCCCAACACATTTGAAACCCATGTATTAAAATTCTCTAATTTCGGATTGGCAAAATTACTATACGACAAACTAGCATATAGTTTTCGCAACATACTGCTTTTCTGCGTGTATTCTGATAGCCAAGGGAAGATTTTGATAATTCTTTTGTTTAGTTCATTATTCTTTTGTTTATCAAGCACCCCTTCGCTGTTGATGATAACTGCTTTTTTCTTTTTGAAATGGTTTCGTATTGAATTTACTTGTTCTATTACAAACTGGGGAGTAAAAAGGACAACAGGCCTCTCAGTCCAATTCTTTTTTTGTCCTTCTCTCTTTTTCGCTAGGTTATTCACTCGCAACCAACTCGGTTTATCTGGTATTAATTGATATGTGTTTTTGTCAAATATTTCCACAGGCCTTGCTCCAATTGCTATCATCAAAGCAAGTAGTTTAAGATAAGGGTCATTACTTAATATCATATCGTTCATTTTAGCCACTACATCACGGACATCAATTTGTATTTTTTGTTCATTTTTGGCTTTGACATCTTTCTTATATCCCTCAACGATATCAATCCGCTCGTCTTCATTAAGATTAAAATACTTATCCAGTTTGCTCATTTCATATACTTTTTCGCTCTGGTAAGGCTCTATTGCTTTCTCTCACCTCAGAGTCTTTGTCTTCTACTATTCAAATTAGGATACACGATAGCATATTTAGGATATATTACTTTTAGTGCCTCAAGCACCTCTTCATCACTAGTTGGTGTGCTAAATAAAGATATAATAGAATTATGAAAAGCGATACTTGGTTTTAACTCACTATCGTAGAAGTTGGACACGACCTCATAAATTTTACTTTCAGTAGTAGCAACTCTTAACTGCCTAACAAACTTCTTGTCATCTTCGCTCCACATCGTAGTGTATATAAGACAAGTCTATTTTTTCTAAGTCAAAAATAGAAAATCCGCACACCCGCGCTAGAAACACGCTGAAAATCGTCGTTTGGCGACTTGGACACTTGAGAGTGCTATTAAGCAACCGAGAGAGAGAAATTCGTCTTAGTATTAATCGTGTCCAAGGTGTCCGAGTCCGACCTTGTTTTTTAAAAACTTTTTGTGTGTATAGTAGGGGATACCCCACACCTTGGAAAATTTTGAAAAAGTTAATAAAAGGTTGAACAGGTTGGACAGGTGTAATAGGAAGAAGAATTATACAATAAATATAGAAATTTAATAAGCGAAAAGTGTCCAACCTTTGAAAAACAAGGTCGGACAGGACTTGGACAGACTCGGACAGCAACAGGAGAAGGTATTTTCACTCCCCCTGCTCTTATATTCATCCTCGCGCTTGCTCATTGAATTACATATTAAGTATTAAGCACATACTATGTATAGTATAAAGTATGAGTTATACCACAGAAGAACTAAAAGTTTTTCTAAACGCTCCCGATCCCCGACAGCAACGATACAGGGAAAGATATCAAATGAAACACAAGGAGAAGATTAAAGAACAGCGAAAAAAATACAGGGAAAATAACAAGGAGAAGATTAAAGAACAACGAAAAAAATATAGAGAAGCAAACAAGGATAAGATAAATAAACAGCGAAGGGAATACTACACATTAAACAAGGATAAGATTCAAGATTACCAAAAGAAATACAGAGACACTAATAAGGAAATATTAGATAAATACAAAGAAGAATATCTCAAGCAGAAAGAGGAAGAGGCAGAGAAGCAGAAAGAGGAACAGATGGAGAAAATGACGGAGGAGCAGAGAAAAGGAGCAGAGAGAGAGGGAATCTAATATTGAGTTTTTAAGGTCTCTCCAATTTTGATCACATTAGCAAAACAATATCGTTATGGCTGAGCCGATGCCACCAATTTTGGTCAAAAAGGAAATTCTAGAAAATTCTATTTCCGGAATATCACCATGCGCCAGTGCGCCAAAAACCCTTACTGCGAAATATTTGCTTGCACCAAAAAAACGAAGTTTTGGCGCAACAAGTATGGCTGAAGATACAATTTCGGATAGACTAAAACCAAAAATGAATGGATTGAAATATTTTTTTGTATGTTTTATGTGTATCCCCCTACCCCCCCGCCACTCACTTCGTGAGTGTCCGCCCCCCCTTCCCCCCATTTTTGTGGTGTGATCATTTATGTTGGATAGACAGGTCTATATTTTATATTATAAAACAAGCATTAGAAACATAAAAAACCAACATAGGACACATCCAAAACAGACATTCAAATATATCAAAAACATAACTTTGTTTTACAAAAAACGACAAACTGAGCACAATAAGAGAGATTTAGACAAAATAACGACAAAAACCATATATACAAAGTAATATATACAATTTTATGGAATAAAATGGTGTTTTTGTCGTTATTTTGTCTAAATCTCTCTTATTGTGCTCAGTTTGTCGTTTTTTGTAAAACAAAGTTATGTTTTTGATATATTTGAATGTCTGTTTTTGATGTGTCCTATGTTGGTTTTTTATGTTTCTAATGCTTGTTTTATAATATAAAATATAGACCTGTCTATCCAACATAAATGATATATATATATATATATATGTATATAAATATATATGTATATATATATTTAGATAGATAGATAGATAGATAGATAGGTAGGTAGATAGGTAGATAGGTAGGTAGGTAGGTAGGTAGATAGATAGATAGATAGATAGATAGATAGATAGATAGATAGATAGTAGATAGAGAGAGAGGGGGGGGGGGGGCTGGGAAACCTTCGTTCTCTCGGCATACAATACAATACAATACAATACAAGACAATACAAGAGAAGACAATACAAGACAATACAAGACAATACACCTTCGATTTCTGGGCATTCGGCAGATCTCACGTGGATCCACTTCTCCTTAGAATCGCTCAGCATCGCATGGCAGGGTTATCCGCCTTGATAATTAAAGCAAACCCAAGGTGAGTTTGCTCGAGCTCCTAGATAGATAGATAGATAGATAGATAGATAGATAGATAGATAGATAGATAGATGGATAGAAAGATTGATAGAAAGATGGATAGATAGATGGATAGATAGATGGATAGACATATGGATAGACAGATAGATAGATAGATAGATAGATAGAAAGATACATAGATGGATAAAAAGATGGATAGATGGATAGATAGATGGATAGACAGAGATAGACAGACAGACAGATAGACAGATAGATAGATAGATAGATAGATAGATAGATAGATAGATAGATGTAGATAGATAGATGTAGATAGATAGATAGATAGATAGATAGATAGATAGATAGATAGATAGATAGATAGATAGATAGATATCGTCTTTTTTTGTCCTTTCCCTCGCTGTATATAGCCAAAGCACTGCTTGATATTTTATGTGTGCACCTCGCAAATCGGCGGAGGGCACACTATGACGGCATGTTTCTCTTCGTAGGCGATGTTCGAAACACTGTCAGCTGCAGAAAACAGAAGAGGAGGAGGAGGAGCAGGAGGAGGAGGAGGAGAAGGAGAAGGAGGCTGAGCTCTTCCTCCTGCTGCTTCCACAGTGGAGATCGCGCTCGGTGTTGTTCTGCACGCTTGAGTCGGTGGAGAACCTGCTGCCGTCGTGGCTGGGCAGGACTGGGAAACAGGCGCTGTGTTGCCCAGCCGTTTCGTTGATGCTGGCGGTTGCAGTTGGCGGACTGGCCTTGACCTCGTCCTGAAGACCGCTTTGGCCCACTGGCATGCTGGACAGGTCCACGCCATCATCCGAGCCAAGCATGCAGGAAGTACTGTCCATGGTAGCTGTTATTCACGATAGACAAAGAAGAAGAGGAGGAGGCAAAGAATGAGTGTGTGTGTGTGTGTGTGTCTGTGTGTCTGTGTGTGAGAGAGAGAGAGAGGAGAGAGAGTACAAACAATACATACATTACATACAGTACATACATACAGTACATACAGTACATACAGTACATACAGTACATACAGTACATACAGTACATACACTACACATACATACATTACATACATTACATACATTACATACATTACATACAATTTACATACATTACATACATTACATACATTTACATACATACAATGTTACAAACATACATACATACATACATACACACATACAATGAATACACACACATACATACATACACACACATACACACACATTACATACATTACATACATTACATACATTACATACATTACAAACATACATACATACATACATACACATACATACACATACATACATACACACACATGCATACACACATACAGACATACAGACATACAGACATACAGACATACCTTACATTACATTACATTACATTACATTACACACACATACATACATACATACATACATACATACATGCACACATACATACATACATACATACATGCATACATACATACATACGTGCATGCAAGCATGCATGCACGCGTACATACATACATACAATATTACACACATACATTACATACATACATACATACATACATACAATGTACATACATACATACATTACATTACATTACATACATACATACATTACATACATACATACATACATACATACATACACACATACATACATCTATACATACATACATACATACATACATACCGTACATACATTACATACATTACATACATTACATACATACATACATTACATTACAATACATTACATTACAATACATTACACTACATTACATTACATTACATTACATCACATAACATTACATCACATTACATTACATTACATTACATACATACATACATACATACAATGTACATACAATGTACATACATACATACAGAACATTACATTACATACATACATACATTACATACATACATACATACATACATACATTACATACATTACATACATTACATACATTACATACATTACATACATTACATTACATTACATTACAATACATTACATTACATTCCATTACATTCCATTACATTACATTACATTACATTACATTACATTACATACATTACATACATTACATACATACATACATTACATACATTACATACATACATACATTTCATACATACATACATACATACATACATACATACATAGATACATATGTATGTACATACATACATACATACATACATACACACCACCGAGAATTTACGGTTTCTCGTGCCACTTTTTTTGGTTTGTGGCCTGAAAAGCTAGGCCTTCGGTGGCACTGTTGCACCCGAAAACCGTCTGAATTCGTTACATTCTGTTAATGCTATGAGGTTGTTTCTTAGGAGATTTTATAGACATGTCCAAAGATTAACCAGGGGTCTTGCTTCTGGTGTATCTGTAGGATCATAGTCCTCGACAAGGGGGCTGCCATCCTATTTTACTACTACTACTACTACTAAACCGGGATATAATATGGTCTGGAAATATAGTACAAAAGAAGAAAACATGAAGTGTAAAAAAAAGGAGTCATAGTTTCAGACATAGATACATTTCATACACCATCCATACTATCGAGACCTTAACTAGTACTGCTTAACGCCGACAGGAAGAAGCAGCAAAGCTTTCTACATGACAAAAAAAAAAAAAAAAAAAAAAAAAAAAAAAAAAAAAAAAAACATCTTTCTTTCCCTATATCACGTCTCTCGACAGTGTGTGTTGTCTTGGCTTTTGTCTGCCCTTAATTATACTAATATGTTTGTTTTCCCTTTTGATGTTTAGTTTATATCTTTTTCTCAGTTCCATCTTTTGTTTTTTTATTTTGACGCCAGTTTAATCACAATCATTAACGATTCCAGGTGACTGAGAAAAAAAAAAAAAAAAAAAAAAAAAAAAAAAAACTTGCTAAGCTCATTCTCCAGTTTGAGTCTTACGTGCATCCTTCCATCCATAAGATCTCATAATCACTAGGGGGGTTATAGGAAGCCGAGCAATTTACCGCTTCGTGCATTTAGACCATGATATGACCAGCTTCTTACCTGCGATATACTCATCCTTTTACTGTGTTTGCTATTGCATTATTCTTTCCCTATATCATGTCTCTCGACAGTGTGTTGTCTTTGCTTTTGTCTGCCCTTACTTATACTAATCTGTTTGTTCTCCTTTTGATTTTTAGTTTATATCTTTTTTCTCAGTTTCATCTTTTGTTTTTTATTTTGGCGTCAGTTTAATCACAATCATTAAAGATTCCAAGTGACTGAAAAAAATCATCTCTTTCTAATTAACCTTGCTTGCTGTAATAAAAATAATAATAATAAATAAAATAAAATAAAAGAAAAGAAAAATTTATTAATCTGACACGAGGACCGCTCTGTTGCTGTGTTGTTGTTTGCTCAAATTTTTACTGTACCATATGATGTGTGGATCTGGTGTGCAACTGCAAAAGCTTCTGCAACATGTATGAAAATTCAACTGCGTCAGTGTCATACTGCATAACTGTGACAGTACAGTAACATCGACGTAATCAAGGCTGAAAACATTCATGTTAATTACTTCATGCATGATGCGCACGAACTCTTTTTTTTTTTCGCCGCGAAACTATAGCTAGTTATTTTCGATTTCTTGACTAAGTTTTACAAACCTTTTCGGAGATTAAGTTTTAGTTAGGAATTTAATTCTGATTATCTGTTAAGAATTCAAGTGGAGAAACACTTATTTTGCAACATCAGACAGGAACATAACAAGAGTCTGAATTTCTGGAATGATATGGTCTTAAAGATGACATTTCGACAAATATATTTGTTGCGTTAGCGCTGATAGTACATGATTGCAGTATAAACTGCAACTCTTTGGGGCAATACAGCCGTTCCTGCCTAAAATACACTAAGAAACTCTTGAAAGTGACTCATCTTTAAACACTCTAAATAATCCTAACTAAATAAATTATGTTTGAGAACATCTAGAATAAGTTGCGACATGGTCGCGCACATAAAAGAAATGATTTTACGCTTACAGTGTTCTCGTCACTTTCGCAAGTTCCTCGAACACAAGAAGAGCAATTTCGAGTGTTCTTTTATTCCCACCCACCCACCCTTTGCAACTATGTAGCTTTATATGAGCTTTGTTACTTGCAAACATGATACGGGACGGGCTGGTCTGGGAGAAGATATAAGTGATAGATCAAGAACTGACGATACGGTAGTTATGGTGCAAGTAACTGCGCTGGATAGTTGAAATTGCTTGTGGAAGGTACTGATTTGTATATTTTGGGAACGGGGAAAAGAACAGGAACCTATTGGAAAGTTGTCGGACTGGATCGCATGATCATATGTGAAGTTTTGATAATGACGTGAGTAAGAAGTTATAATAATACTGCAGAAAAATTTCGAACAACGTGCAGATTTTATGTTGATGTTGAGTCCCTGACTATAGGAAGTGTTTCCTATTATTAATTTAGATAATATCTGGATTTTTGGAGCGATGAATTGTTGGGTTGCTGTATGTTACGGTTGTGATATGATGATTTTTGTTATTGCTTTAGTTGTCATGGTTTGTACTATCCCCAACGATAGCTCAATGGAAGAGTAAGTAGGTAATATAACCAAACACAGTCCTCAAAAAAGAGAATGATGTCTCGTTATATTAGCTCAGTGACGCAAAGACAAAAAGCCTCCAAAAGACCAGGATCAAATTGGCATTTCAGACGTGTCCGGCCAGACGAAATCTATAAATAAGTTTTTTTACCGGATAATTCGGGGGGTGATGTCCACAGTACCCCCTCCCAGTTTTTTATGACGGAACTTCGTTTCCGACATAATACGCTTTGAACTGATTTCTTTTCTGTCTAAGATTCGTTTAGAGTTATGTATGAAGATACATCAACCCACGAATTAGCCGTTATAAAACAACAATGATACTTGCCCCGGTACCAATCGTATATATACTCTAGCACATTGAGTATCTATATTAAAATCTTCCTCTTTAATCTGCCGATAAGATATTTGTGCAGTATGTACAAGTATAATGTTTTATGGTTGAGTAATAATGTAATGTCGCCATTTCCATATATATGTAATAACCGGTCGTCGGTTTCCATAAATACATTTACTTTTTGTGAAGACATACCCTTGTATAAATCGGTATCATTTAATATAGTGTCAGGTGATCAAGTCTGACGACTATATCCGAAGTTGGGTTGAGTGCGCCCTAACCTTGCGATATGCCGTTACAAGTAGAGATCGATGGAATCCGGTGTAGCAGTTCATGTTATTCAAATATATCAGTTCTTGATTAGACTGTAGAGTCTTTAATGAGATCATCATTCTGGTACTAATGAGGGTCGTATCCAGGAAACACCATCGCTGACTCAAATAGCGATCCCGTAACGGTGCTGTTTCGTGGCCGTCTCGTCTGTCTCTGCCGAAGCAAGAGAATAGAATGCCTATTTTTTGTCAGCTGTGTCTTGTTAATCTCTAGAAGAATGAATGCTGTAGTAGCTTTAATATCTAAGTAAGGTTGTCGGAACGATATTGGATCAATGCTATGTTCGCAATCGATCAGGTCCACAATACTTCTAGAGAAAAAAAATACTTACCATAGACGCCGTTTACGCGTGCGGACTCCTTTACCTGGTGGAGGACCTCCAACCAAAGTTAAGTCTAAGGTAGACTGTTCGAGGACGTCCCAAATTTTGTGAGGGATTGCGCCTTGTGCCAAGTCAAAAGGAATGTCCAGCACCCCTCGTGGTAGTGCTTGTATGGTCCACGCGGTATGATCTTTATCTGTGGGAGATATGGTATCATCCCATGTCTCAAGTTTCTTGGCGTCTAAGGTATTGTCTTACTTTAGGATCTTCCACTGGATCCAGACTCCTCCAGAAAGGTAAGACTGGTTGTATTATTTGTGCTGCAGTCGAAATTCGATTCGATCGCGTATGGCGTTTGTGAGGTACTGCCATGACTCTCATGAGATATAAATCTGAGAGCGTGTCATCGGCTACGTGTTGAGCCGCAGGCCTCACCAAGTAAAAAGCGTCTTTGGCCCATGAAATATGTCCAATCGCATCTCCTTCTTTCCAACTAGGGTGAACGAGAGTGTCATTGCCCGCGCGAGGGTCTTGATCTCCGTCATCGCTCCCCATTTGATGGACTCCTTGCGAAAGTGCCGCCCTTATCGCCTTTCTCGGTCGGTCGTAGATAAGGTCATTTTGCGCTCTCCTTATTTGCGCCTCCGTGAACTTTCCTTCCGGCACGTTCGACTCCACCCTTTTGCGGGTCTGAGTCCCCGCCGCACTTTTGCGGTCGGTGGCCCGCTTGTTCTCCAGCTCAGCCTCCTCCTTCTCCGCAATTGGTGCCCTGTAGGCATCCCGTTCCGAGATACCCTCCTGACGGATTGGTGGGACCTCTTTAAAGTCAGCCTCCATCCGTTTGAGTGCTTGATCAACGGACTCATCTTCAAGTAGGAAGGGATCATACTTAATCAGCCTTCGTACATTGACTATTTGAACTTTCCCTCTGCCCCTGATTTTATAATTCAAATGCCCCATCTGTTCCATGATCTGGTATGGTCCTTTCCAGTGGATGAACAGCTTCGAGCTGACTCCCTGAGGAACCTGAGGATGATACAGTACAATATCCCCGACCTGAAATCTGACTTGATCCAGCTGACACCTTCAGCATCAGTCTTCCTGCGCTCCGCCTCCCTATGCGCCTGTACTATTTGCTCCGCCTCCATCTTCGCCCGAAGTCTCATCCCAAACAGCTCATCCTGATCTGCCCATGAATCTTTTGGGTGCAGCAGTGAGGCTGGGATGGCGGGCTCACGCCCATATACCAATTGATATGGCGAGACGGAACCTTTTGAACCACCTAACGCTGTAGAGGGTAGGCAATTCATAGCAAAGGCAAACGAGGATGCTGCCTCCACCCATGCCTTTTGGTTCTCCTTCTTCATACAATACATCTTCAGCGCGGCCTTGAGGGGTCTATGCACCCGCTCTATCTTGCCGTTCGCTCTGGGGTTATAGGCGGTGACATATTGCCATTTCATGCAGTAATATGCAGATAGCTTGTCGATGACTTCATTATTAAAGTCAGAGCCTCGATCTTAGCATATTTTTCTCTGCACCCCAATCTGTGAGATGATCCTGTCAATCAACGCCTTGGCTGTTGTTTCGCCCGTAACGTCTTTGACTGGGACCACCCATACATAGTTGGTGGCTCTGTCTATGGCCGTTAGAAGGTATCTGTAACCTTCCGTCGTGACCGGGAAAGGTCCTACATGATCAGTGTGTAAGAACTCGAACATTCCTAAGTGTAAAGGAAAAGTCCCGATCAGGCCAAAATTCGCCTTCAATGGTGTTTGGGATGTCTTGCATGGGATGCATGCATTGACCTGTTCATCAATATTCTCCTTCATCTTCTTCCACCAGAATCGTCTCGAAATGAACATATGCGTTCTTTGTCGGCCCGGGTGCGCCAGTAGTGTGCAGTTATGAGCAGCGACTCAAATGATGTGTCTGAGCTTCTCAGGAACCCAGAGAGTCCATTTGTCTGGTTGTGATGCATAGCGCCCGTGTTGGCCTTTGTACCACAAGAGACCGTCTCTCTACCCCATCTCCTTCTGTTGCTCCTTAATCTCCTTCGTCATTTTCAGCTCGTTCGGGTTCTTGTATAGCTGTATTAGCTCTTTGAACTCCGGATCGAGAGCCTGTTGCTGTCTCCATGCAGTGGGTGAGGCTATGTGGATAGTCCCATCCTCTAGCTGCACTCCTATCCTCTCAGGGTTTTCGTCTAACTCCTCCTTGTTCTCCTGCGGGGGTTCCGCATATGCTTCTTGCTTAATCTCTTCTTGTTTTATCTCCGCCTTCATATTCTCATATGCTTCATAGGACCACTCAGCATCCTCGAGGACATGTGCTGTACAACATATCCCATGATCCGGACCTTGCGGGCTATGACGTAGACCCGATCGGTTATATCGGACCCCTCTCGCCATCTGCATCGACTCGATATGATGCACTTCGTATGTGCAGTCTGGGGATACTAGATCCTCCATTTCTGCTGATGATACGAGAGCTGCCACTTCTGAGTGAAACTCTAGCCTGGAGAGGCTGTCAGCGACAACATTTCGCTTGCCGGGTAGATGGACCATTGTAAAATTGAAACATGACAAGAATGCCTGCCATCTCGCTAGACGGCCAGTCTGTTCATGATTCATCAGCCATAGTAAATTCTGGTGATCAGTCCTTACTATAAACTGAGGTCCACCCCATAAATACTCTCTCAACCGTTTGAGGGCCCAGACCACCGCCAGTGCCTCTCTCTGTCTCGTACAATAGTTTCGCTCCGCCGAGCACAACATTCTACTTATAAACATGATCGGGCGCAACTTTTTCTCCTCATCTTCCTGTGGTAAGACTGCGCCGATCGCGAACTTTGATGCGTCTGTGTCGACTACGAATTGCTTCGAAAAGTCAGGCATCATCAGCACGAGTCCGCCATCCTTCGGATCTTTGTAGATGAGATCTTTGAGCGTGTTGTACGCTTCTAAGGCTTCATCATCCCACTTCTCAAAATCACCGAAGTCGATCATTCTCTCCAACTTAGCCCGAGTTGCACCCCAATTGGGTATGAACTGGCTGTAATATTGCGCCATCGCAAGAAATGAGTGCAGCTCTGTGCGATTCTTCGGCCTCTGTCGGCTCATGATCTCCTCCCTCTTCTCTTTGGATATCGAGACTCTATTGTAAGAGATTTCGTACCCCAAATATGTCACGCTTGTCTTTGCGAGTTGACATTTTTTCAAATTACAGTTCAGGCCAAATAGTTTGATACGCCTGAAAATATCTGTTAGATGGTCGATGTGCTCTTCCATCGTATTGGAGTACACGATAATGTCATCGATGTAACAAAATGCGTACTCTCCCGCCTTCTGTCATCTTCTCCTCATGAAACATCCCTCTGTCTGGTCATTATATTTGGTACTCAGCATGCTTTGCATCGCTTTCTGAAAGAGTCCCGGGGCCTGTTTGAGTCCCATCGGAAGTACTTTCCACTGATATATCTCCATTCCTACTACAAATGCAGTCAGCCATCTGGACTTTTCATCCAGTGGAATTTGCCAGAAGCCATTCTTCAGATCAATGACTGAGTATAGCTTGGCGTTCCGCAATACTCGCCTTCCTTCTTCAAGAGTAGGTAATGAATTTCGTTCCTCCTCTAAAATTTTTTGACGCGGGCATAGTTAACCGTTAAGCGCCATGCTCCTCCCTGTTTAGGCACCAGTCTCGGTTGGGAAACTATTGGAGATGTCGATCTCTCAATGAAATCCTCATCGAGTAACTGCCGCGCTTGTTCTTCTGCGATCTTTGCTTCATGTATACTCAGATTTGCCCGTCGTGGCGCCGGGGAAGGCTCAGCACCAGGTATTTTATAAATAACCGCGGTGAAGTCTTCCGCCTTGACACCTCCCGCTTGAGGGGGGTCAAAAATCATTTTGTTCGCCTTCAATCTCTCTTTCAAAACCTCTTTCTCCTTCTCCGTACCTGCTCCTCCTGCCAATTTCTCGTCTATCGCCGCCTTAAACTCCTCCTCTGACATTCTCTTGTGATGCTTGAGGGGTGCTCTGTCCTCCTCCAAGCCCAACTCTTCTTCTGATATATCGTCCATTCCTGTTTTTTCATATGTAGCAGTGTCTGGTTCGTCGTCCTCCGCCAGACCTACCAACATATCTATTAATCTCGCATATTGCAACGGAGCTTTTCGGGTGTAGAAACCATCGAAGCATGTGAATGCTTGAGGAATCCATTTCAGCTTGTCCTGGTCTCTGAGCTTCCGCTTGTATGCACTGCTCTGCTCACGAGTCCCGAGACGACAAGCCACCACTAAGTGTTGCTTCCGTGAGGGCACCGGTATCGGATGATCAATAAGCCGATCCCGTATCTCCTGCGCCCATATCGCCTTCTCATTGTACGGGAGTATGACCGTATATGGTTTATTATTTTCAAAAAGAGTGCGCAGGCACTTTTTCACTTCTGTCAGTGAGCGCGGCCACGTAGGCTCGTCACCCCAGAATTCGGTAATAAAGCTTTTAATATCTTCTGCCGGGATATCAGGGAGTCGTCCCCTTCTCCTCGGTATAAACTCCTGTCTGTCCTTCTCTTCCACCTTTACGTGAAAGCAATACCCGTTGGTAATATATACATCGGCCCCTGCTCCTTCTTTAAATCTCGCCAACGATGGGCACCTTTTCCCCCATGCATATCATCTCCTCTTTCCTCTTTTCAATGAGATCGTCTATCGACTTTTTATCCCATTGTGTAGAGAAAAAATCACCGGCCAGACTCTTTATGCTATACGAACCTTTTTTGTGAAACATTAAATACCTTTATAAACGTTGGTAATGATACTATGGCGAATATTAATATTGTCGGCCGGAAATTTACTACGAAACACCATGCGTGGTTAGAAACTAATATGAAAAAATCATCTGGCACCTTGAAAGGAGTTAGTAGTCGGACGGATATAACGGGCATCATCACTTTAAATTTTAAATTGAAATCCGGACGAGTATATCGAGTGGACTTATACGTTGTCCCCGAATACCACGGATCTGTTCTTTTGTCGTACAACCAGCTGGCGACAATGAACGTAGTGATTGATTGCGCCGCCAAAAGAGTCATATACGGCGTAGAGCCAGGAGAAGAATATACTGTCGACTCTCTCCATGCTATTGACTCATACGAGGCCCTACACCTAGGGGTAGCATCGGAAGGGAAACAGGTGGCCATTACACGCATATGAGGCATATATGCCAACGGACGCGGTGTCTAAAGATGGTTCAAACCTGTCAGACAAGAGAGAGGCGGAGGTCTATACGGCTACAGTCTTAAGGCCAATACAAGGAGCTTGTGTTCTAAAATCTGTATCCTTTTCTCGAGGTTCGCCTCCTCCTCCCTTCCCGCCGTTTTTGTAATGTCTTTTTGGGTATTGTTCACAGGCGAAGGATGATTGTCCTTGCTTTCTCTGTTTGAGACCGTGAGGAGAGGTTGATGTCCTCCATCCTCCTTGTCTATTGTCTGTCTCGGCAAGTTGATAAGATTGATTGCCGGTTATATTCTTACTTTCTTCGGCTGTGGCTGCGACAGGCCCACCTGCTTTCTCTTTGCCAGCGCTTTATTCGCCTGCCTATTAGCAGCATGCACTGTTTGTTGTCGTGATGGGTGTACTGGTATTGTATTACCTTTGAGTTGGTCTGTGGCCTGCTGTGGGCTCTTAGACTCACTGGTACCCTTGGTTGGGACCTGCACAACGGTGTATCGTGCAATGCATGTTGTTCTGTTTTCTCCCTCCTTCTCTAGTCATTGGACTACCTCAAATCTGTTACCTGAGTCGGCATCAGTGTCGGTAGTGGTTGCGCCTGATGTCGCATAGGCCTGTGGTGCTGAGGAACTCGAGCTTGAGCTCGAGCCGTCTGCCCAGCCCCCATCTCTGTGGTACGGGCGCTCTGCGCTGCCGTATCCACCTCGGCCAACCCATCTTCCTCCTCCTCTACCTTGAAATACACCTCTTCCTCCTCCTCTTCTCACAAATCCTCTCTCCCCCCAAATCCTCTCTCCCCCCCGCGAGTGTATGTGCCTCGTGCGAAAGGGGCTCCTCCTCCTCGATTGATTCCTCTCCCTCCTCCTCTTCCTCGTGTTCCACCTCTTCCTCTACTTGCGGCTTCTATGGCTGCCGTCTTCTGATCATCTCTAGCGAAAAGAGAATTGATCGCGTCAGCTAGTTCGTGGTCATGGTCCGCGACATCCTGTAATTTCCACCCCTGATCATTGCGCAGTCGGCGCAGAACGGCGACGGTGTTGGTTTCGTCCGACCGTACGTTCTTGAGGAGTGTGTTTCGGATGCGGGTGTCCTCGACATCGTGGTTGTACGGGCATTTCTTATTTGTGTGTTTGAAGCATTGTGCCCGTGCCCACCAACGAATACAAGGTGTGTTAGCTTCACGACTGTTCTCTCTTGGTCGCTTTCCTAGAGATCGTTGCGTATGTGCGGCTTGCGGTTGAGCAGAAGCCGATGCAGAACCGATCAAGGATGCTGTCTGGCTGTCGAGCCTCTGACACGCGGTCATTACTTCGGTCCACAACATTTTTGGGCTCACGGCCTTAGTCGTGGCCTCAAAGACGCTCATCTCCAAAAAGTTCAAGTGCTTTACCTTGTCGAAGGTTTTGCAGTCTTGCATGAGCAGTGTGAGCTTATTTTTGTTGTAGACGTGCAAAGCACTGAGGAAATATAAGAGTATGGCTTTGTGGTTATAAAAGAGAGTGTACTGGGTGCACACATTTGTTAGGACAGATGCAAGCTGAGTGACAGACTGCAACTGCTCCGATACTAAGTCGAAAATTTCAAACCCAATCAATGTGCCAGTGCACAAGTGTTGGTATCCACTTGCCTTAAAGTATCGAATGAGGGCAGCAATGGCCAGAGTACAACTCATCTCTGTATGTCCACCTTTCCTTGCTAGCTCCTCCTCTCCTCTGTACTTCTCGTAAGTTATACGATCAAAACCAGCTCCAAGGAGGGATCGATCACAGAGATATTCTAGGACTTCATACTCCTGCTCCACCTCACACTGGTTTTGCTGGAAGCATCTGTCCATATCATTGAACTTGGTCATGAGGGTCTTCTCTGTGTCAGCCTCATTGGCAGTGATAGCATAGAGCTTAAGGCCCCCTCCCCCAATTTTGATTTTAGCTAGGGCTGCCTGCAGCGCCTGCTTTTTCTTCTGGGAGTCAGTCAAGTTAATTACTGTTCCTCCCCCTTGGGGTCCTCCTCCTGTGGGTCCTCCTCCTGCTTTCTTGGGAGCTGGGTTAGATGTGGTAGGTGGAGCTGTTGGCTGTGGAGCCACCCGTGCTACTGCCATTGCCACAGCTATCTTCTCCTTCTGCTCCTTCTCCTCTTTCTGTCTCGTCTCTTCTTCTTTCACCTGTCGTGCTAGATGAGTCACGAACTGTGCAAGCCCTGTGGCACTAGAGAGGAAGTGTGCCTTTTCTCTCATGGAAGACTTATCAGCTCTGTTATTATTTGGGATTGTTGTGAGAGGGCCTTTAATGAGAGTGTGATTCTTCGTGTGGGCCCATTGTTTCCATGTTGGTTTTTGCTCCTTCCCCTCAAAGAGGCCCTTATGGAGTTGTGTGAGGCGTTCAAGCACCTGACAAGACTGGTCAACCTCCTCGTAAACAGGATGTTGCCTTGTGTTGTCTTTCAGTGCTTTGTACATTTCGTTGTAAGCCCGTGTGAAGGCAGTTACAAAAGCCTCAAGGGCAAACTCAATGCCACTTTGGTTTCTACCTTCGAACTTTCTTTCTAAGGGCAAACTCAATGCCACTTTGGTTTCTACCTTCGAACTTTCTTTCTAAATTCTTGATATCAGTGGGGACACCACAGACAGACAGCAATGCTGCAGTTGTGCGTTTATTTTTCCACTGTATGTTTGTGCGTTCATAAAATTCCGCAACGAGCACAGCAGCGTAGAGTGTTGCAGATATGTCGTATATGTCGCACAGTGTAAGAGTGTCGCCATACTTGATATCCTGCAATGGCACTCTTTCGTGCTCAAACCTCACTTTGTTGAAGAGAGGCTTCGCAAGGCCGGGAATTTCGATCAGGAGGTTGCTTTGACCTTGTCCTGGTCTATTCCTTTTCTCGTAAGGAATGTAGATGTGTGTTTTATAATAGGTTGGGTAGTTAAGGAAGAAGGACTCTTCATCATCATATATAGCCAATTGTTCCCATGTATTTGGGATATTGTGGCCGACATCCTCCATCTCTCTCTCTGCCTCTGTCAATGGAGAGCCTCCAGTCTGACCTGCACTCGCTTCTTGTGCATTACCCCCCCCCCCCCCCCCATGTCGACTCTACATCGGCTGTATACGTATACTCCTCTCTCTCCTCTCCGTCTCTATCCCCCCTCTCTTCTGAGTACTGAGTCTCCTGCCCCTCTCCTCCCTCACTAGGACCATAATCAGTTGGTGTCACACCAGCCTGCTCATTCTCGTATTCCATCTTATGTTGTGAGAGTCAAGTCTGCTTTTTTTTTTTTTTTTTTTTTTTTTTTTTTTTTTTTTTTTCCCTCTGTTATTCTTATCACTCTATGCAACCTTCTTCTCCTTCTTCCTTTTCTCTGTTGAAATAGTTATGGGGCGTCAGGCCCTACACAGAGATAACGATAGTTTGGTCAAAAGAGCTGTTTTGTAGAAGTCAGTCTGTCGTCGGACAGTGCTTCGATATTTGTCTTGCTCTTGTGTGAGAGATGTGTAATCTCCTCTGGGTTCTGCAGAAAAAATGCAAGGAAAATGGTTCAGAACAGAGAGTGGGAGTGCTTTCCTCGTTTCTCCTCTGTCTGTGTGTTTATTTGATGTTTGTTTCGCACTTGTCCTACTTGGCTTTATGCAAGCAGCAAGAGGGAGTGGAGTAGGTGTGGTCTGGTGTCTTGTAGAAGAGCACACAGAAGCCAAATGTGCACAAGGGCTAAAGGTTATGCCAGCTTGTGACAAATTGATTGCTTGTTTGTAAGTTTTTTCTTTGAGGATGAGTAGTAGTGTTTGTTTTCGTCTGATGTCTGTGCGACAGATCAGCGAAAAATAAATTTGTGCTTATCTGATGTATGTACGACAGATCAGAAAAGAAATCAGCCTTTAGCTATGGACTCCAAATGTACTATCCCCAACGATAGCTCAATGGAAGAGTAAGTCGGTAATATAACCAAACACAGTCCTCAAAAAAGAGAATGATGTCTCGTTATATTAGCTCAGTGACGCAAAGACAAAAAGCCGCCAAAAGACCAGGATCAAATTGGCATTTCAGACGTGTCAGGCCAGACAAAATCTATAAATAAGTTTTTTTACCGGATAATTCGGGGGGTGATGTCCACAGGTTTTAATATTATTTTCGTTATCATTTTTTGTTTTATTTTTGGTAATACCCAAACATGTACAAGGATAGGCAATTTAATACTCAAGTTCAACTTAAGGACGCTTTTAAACACTGTAAAAGGTCCTGCACACATGGGCAGATTGTATTGGAAGGTCAGGTAAAACAGTACTACCTGTTTGTGTGAACGCGTTGTCAGCTCGAAACTTCAACTGATTACATGTAGTACAGATGTCGCCTATGAGAGCATGAATTGTGGTGACATAATGTACTATAACAAGGATTGAAGTCTGTGTATGGAGAACTATCACTGACACAGTGTATGGATGTTCGCGAGGTCGGTGCATAAGTGCGTGCGATTGATTCTATTATAGAGTGGGGAATATGTTTGAAAGTGGTAGTGACTGGCTAGGGAGTGCAGTTATATGGTATGGCGGGTGCTTGTTATCGTCAGGTGTCACTGTATGTTGGATTTGTATGCATCTGGATGTGGTGTGAAGTGAGTTAGTGCATGTCCCTTATGCCTGTGATAGGTGTACGTAATGTGCTGTATTGTGATGTGTAGTGTGACGATGAATAAGTGACCTTGAAGGTGGCAGTGTAAATATATTGATGAATCTGCTAACGTTATTTATTGAGTGGCTAGTTGTGAGGTTGTCCAAGGAGATGTGTAGGAGTGTGATACTTTGAATGTGTGTCTGATGATCAGTATGCATATGTCGGAAACGAAGTTCCGCCGTAAAAAACTAGGAGGGGGTACAAAACACCTGCATGGGACTCCAAATGTACTATCCCCAACGATAGCTCAATGGAAGAGTAAGTAGGTAATATAACCAAACACAGTTATCAAAAAGCACTACAAGTACGGAATACCATCACTAACTTTTTGTAGTGATGATCACTACAAAAAGTTAGTGATACATCACTAAAAAAACGTAGTGATCATCACTACAATAAGGAAAATTTTGAGGTAGTGATCATCACTACGCCTCCATTGTCCTTAATTCAACAAATGTAGTGATATCACTACGGCATCCCCTAGATTCTCCCTCATCACTAAACGACGTAGTGATGATCACTACCTCAAAATGGAAGTGTTTCCGGATGTAACGGTCGACTGCTGTGCAAAACGTAGTGATTTTAGTGATGATCACTTATTAAGTGATGATCACTAAAAAGTTAGTGCCCATCACTACATATTTAGTGACCGTCACTAGCAAGCACTGCTAGAACTCGATTTTTGAAAAAATAAAAAAAAAATAGTGATGGTCACTAAAAATAAGTAGTGATGATCACTACAATTTTTGAATTATGCATCAGTAAAAAGCTAGTGATGATCACTAAAAAAGTAGTGACCATCACTAGCAACAGTTTTTGAATGTATCTTTGCCGGTGTCTCTAGTGATCGTCACTACAAAAGTAGTGCCCATCACTTATGAATTGAGTGCTCGTCACTTAACGGTAAAAATTTTAATAAATCGACGAAACGTAGTGCCGATCACTACAAAAGATAGTGCTGATCACTTAAAAAATTAGTTCAAACAAAAAAGTTTGTAGTGATGATCACTACATTTTCGTAGTGCCCATCACTAACAAAAGGTAGTGATGGTCACTACACCACCGTAGTGCTCATCACTACATCCTGTCGGCCGGCCCGTACATTACATAGTGGCATCAAGTGTTGTCCGGCTTGTCGTTATTTGACTCTTATGCTTGGTCTGCCCCTCTACAGTTGAGGTACGACTAAGTGTCAGAGTAGCTGTTCCGGTTACATCTGGAGCCACTAACAAAAATGAACGGGGTTTTGCTTTTGCTTTTCGTGAGGTTCACGAAAAGCTCAAGTTCTCACGTTTTTCTTGCCTTGTTTCTCTTGAGGTTTTGACACCTCGGAATTTCCGACAGAAAAGGGTGTTGACCTTTTTCAAGTTTTGCTTTAGACAGTTGAGCTCTCCTTAGGGGGAGAGGGATAGAAACAGATTGTGTGTGAGGTGTAGGAGCACGCACATTTGTTTTGTATTCGGTTGGAGGAAACAGGTGTCACCAGCATAACTCATAAGCTGTGTGTGGAGCAGTTGTGTGTGTGTGCTGTGTGTGTCATTTGTTGCTTTCTCACATCTCTCTTCTCTTTCTCATTTCGATATGTTACCACGTGAGAATAGGAGGAGGATGTTGACAGCAAGCAGCCCTTATTCTACACCAGCGTATACTAGGGGGGGTGGGTCTTTGGTACCTTCCTCTCTTGGTACACGTTTTATGGGGGCAGGAGCCCTCACAGCGTCGAGCTCGTCGACAACAGGGGGAACACCTCCCTCTTTGCACTTCATCTCTGCTCGTCTGGAAGACGATTTGAAGACGATGTGGCAGTTTCGTCTCACAGGTGATAGTTGGGCGGA
The DNA here is from genome assembly GCA_019918135.1 of Paulinella micropora. NCBI lineage: Eukaryota > Cercozoa > Imbricatea > Euglyphida > Paulinellidae > Paulinella > Paulinella micropora. The sequence goes on along the minus strand of WBZZ01006936.1, from coordinate 148,369 downwards.
CCAGTTACCGTCCACAAAGGCATTGCAGACGGTCAGACAATGCATTAATGCTATCTCGCCTGGTTCGACGAGGAACGTGTGGGACACACTTGTGATCGGACGCACCACAGTGGCCAATGTTATGGTGGCAGCAGAGATGGTGGTTCAGATTGCAGAAGCTGTGGGCATGGGGACCCACTACTGGACGCCTGAGAGGCTGGATGCGTCCAGATTGATGGCATCAACGGAGGGAATGGTCGATCTCAATATAGCGAGGTTGGGACAAGTCCAAGCTGAAGCCTGGGGCACCACTGCCATGGCTGGAGACCTTTCTCGTGACTTTGTCAAACGTCACGGACAGCCTGTGTACGACTTGGTTGGCTGTTGGCCGTCTTGGGATGTCTTGGATCAAGGGCATCCAAGATGGACTGAAGTGCAAAAGTTTGCTCAGTTTCACAGTCAGGTTTGGGCCAGAGTGTCACCCACTGTGCACGCAATGGGCAACTTTATTTTTCGGCCCAAGAGTGGTGTTGGGGCTAAAGTGCTCTCAATAGACGACGTGTTCACGCCCATTTTCGACGCAATGGATGGCTTCTGGGACAAGGCAGTCTCAGGGACAAAGCCCACTTGGGCTACAGCGGGATCGTCTGAAAATCTCGTCACGTTGGAACGATTGCTGGTAGTGGATGCCATCGTTTATATGGCCAAAGCTTTTTATCATTTTGCTGTGGCTTGGGATGGCCAGGCAGAACGACGAAAGCTTGCGGTTTCGTCATGGAACCGTAAGATGGAAAAGAACGACGAGGAACGACGTCGTACTATTGAACGTCACCAGAAGGATGTGGACCGCCTTCTGGGTGACCAGAAGGCTTTTGCTCTGGACAATCAGAAGGTTGCAATTCCTAGGCATATCTCTGAGCTTCGTATGTGGCTGACAGAGGTACGTCGGGTCTGTCGTTCAGCTAACATTTATACGCCTGAGGATGTGACCATAGTGGCTGATAGGTTCTTTCGTTGTCAGTCATCGGTGGACAACGAATGGCTTATGCAAAGCGAGGTGTGGGCAGCTTTTTGGGGAAAGCTGCAGTCTACTCGGTTCGACGCCATGTGTGTCGATAGTATTGGTCTGATGCTCGCAGAGAAGATGGGCTACCATGTTTTTGCCTCTAAGTCACAGGAGGTCAGTCAGCTGCAGGCGGAGGTCAAGTGGATGGTGAATAAGAAGCCTGTACTCCACTATATATTCCAGAGGATAATGGACATGGTGATTATGCTCACACCTGCAGAAGCCTTCAAATTGACGGCTGTGGCATTGTTCGATCTGAACAATCAAGTCTTTATTAAGATCGCGAAAGAGATTCAGACGGACACAGAGGTATGGGAATACCTCCTCAAGGGTACTGGACAGTCTACCCCTGAGGCCAGTCCGGAGATATGGAACGTGGATGAAGACGTGTTGGGGAAAGTCATGCGTCGAGTCCAGAAAACCATCATCGATGAGTGGAAGTGGTCGGGTCCGAGGTCAGGGACTCCCACTCAAGGTAATCAGAACCAGGGGGGAGGGGATGGTGCGGGACCATTCGAGCCCGGGGATGAAGTTTATTGGGGCCAGGGATACTCGCGCAGGGGACCTCAGTTCTATGGTCAGAGACCCCAAGGGGGGCCGGGGCAAGGTCGTCAACGGTTCCAGAGGTCATACTACAACCCCAGGGTGCATAGGCCGTTGTGCATGAAGAAGGCGGGAGCCTTGTGGCTCAAATCGGGAGCCATGTGCAAGAGCAATTGCCAGAATTTTCATCCTGAAGGCTGGGATGACTCGGTGCAGAAGGAAGTCTTGAGGAAGGTACGCTACGACTATCCAGTGGGTCCCTTCCATGGCTTGTTGAATACGAATAAGTATTCGCAGGAGCTCAAGAACCTTCAGGATCGTGATCGGAAGGCATACGATCAGAAGGGATGGACGGATCCTGGTGAGGCACCTTATTTGAAGGGTGAATGGGAAAAGTTCAGGGTATGGAACCCTCTCACTTCAGATGGCGGCGACGCACCGGCGTCTATGGGAAGAGATATCCCGGGCAGGCACGGGAATGAATCCGTGGACCCCTCATGGAATTTACGGGGGTCATCGGATGCGTCCTCAGCAAGGTCGGCTGCTAGTTCTTCGTCGAGCTCGTCGTCTAGTTCGAGCGATCGGTCGGATCGAGGGCACCTTGACAACCGACGTAGTCGTTCAAGGTCAAGAGATCGTCGTAGTGATCGTGAGGTCACTCATGTATCGGGCGGTCGTCATTACGACGAGAGGGATGAAGCCCGAGATCGACGAGGATACGATCGAGGAGGGCATGTTCGTGGCGGATACGACCGAGGACGACGCGATTCACGGAATCGAGATAGGTCACCGGAGCGGAGCCGAGATCGATCTCCACCGCGACGTCGGGGAGGGCGTTCAGATTCACGGGAACGTCCCAACTCAAATCGGAGCCCGCAGTGGGGCGGCAATCAGGGTAGTTCCCTTTTTCCTAATGCAAATGTGTATGGGGGGGGGGGGGGGTGCGGGAACTATTCCCTCATCGCATATGCAGCAGGCGGGAGCAGGTGCTTACTATGCGGGTCCAGCGGGGCAGCAGTTACCAGTAGGCTACGGGCAGCCGATGCAGCAGCAGTTCTACCAAGGGCAGCCACAGCAGCAGGTGGTTGCTTATGGGGGACAGTCTTACATCCCTCCAGCACCAATCTTGCCTGCTCCTGGTATGCCGATGGGAGGCGGTCAGGGGACCGTCGGAGGGCAGATGCCTCCGCAGCAACAAGTCCAGGGTATGGCGTTTGGTATAACGCTAGTGGACATGTTGGTGAATGTGCAGGGCAAAGCATTAATGCAAGTGCGGGGCCAGGGATCCCAGGAGGCAATCCCAGCGCCTGACTCGGAGGTCGGGAGGGAGAATAAGTCGGGTGAGTTGCCTGTCGGCCACGGAGGCGACATGGTTACTCATGACCTGCGATTTGATGATAGGACACGCGTGGTAACGCGGGGAGTCCAGGAAGCTACGGACGCGGTGGCCTTGGAAGGCCAGGATGGACAGAATGAGCAGGTTGAGGACCTTGATAGTCACAGGGACACTCTATGTCCGGTGATGAATAAAGGCACGGACCTTAATGTGGAGTTAGCGTCGGAGGCGCTTGATAGTAAATATTTTGGTGGTTATGAAGCACTTTCAGCGGACGGGTGTGGCCCGGGGAAAGCTGAATTGCCTTTATTATTCACTAAAATTTTTATTGAGGATGTACAGCAGGAATGCATTGTGGGCAATGATACAATTGCATCTCTGAATGTACTCGGGAAGGAATTTATTGAACTATGGAGCAGGGAACCATGGTTTAGACACGGGTTTCGGCCGTGTCGGTTGAGGATCAAGGGAGTGGGAGGCATGACCGGGGTCTCAGGGTCAGTCATGCTTACGTTCCTTTTGAAAGACGGGAAGTCTTTCTCTCATCGGTTTTGGGTCGTCCCAGCCTTTGCTGGTGGTCTCCTGTTGGGGCTGCGGAACCTCAGACGAATGCACGCTCGGATTTATACGGATCTGAACGTGGTGCAGTACGGTGGATCCGAGGTGGCTCCGCGGTACGAGGTAGTACCGTATGAACCTTTACGGCGGGAAGGCCAATGTGCGGTAGCGCACGATTTGGATGTGAGTGTCTCACCAGTCATGCGCGCTGACTGGGGGTGGACAAAGGTGGTGTCTGAGGGCACGGAGCCTTCGGTCACACCCCACATGCAGGAGCCTGTAACAGCCTCGTTCTTCCATGTATGCACAGTAGAGTCGGGGGACTCTGGGGAAGCAAGTGTGGTTGCTGACAATTCTGACGACAAGATACAGGAGACTGAATATGTCATGACCACAACCTTTGGCTGGGCCTACAGGGACCCACGCGACGTGAGGGTCGTGAACGTGGACTGTAGGGATTCCGCAAAGGATGAGGCGGTAGTGGCCGCGATAGACGCGAGGTTGGAACACCTCTACGCAGCAAAAGCGGAATTGTTGCGGGGTACGATTGCGGGCATGGAGGATGCCGGTGATCAGCATGTCTATATAGATGTGCATTCGACCACGACGTCTCATGTGGTTTGGAATGTTACCCAACATAAGCTGCCGGTCAAGCAGCCTAAGCCGATCGTAGAAGCCTTCTTGAAGAGTCACTGGGATGATAATTTGTTTTTCCCTAAAGGAGTCAAGGCCATTAAGGAGGTCTTGAAAAACAGGCTATCGGTGGATGATTTCACTATAGTCATCCCAGTGGGAACTCGGACGGAAATGTGGTGGCAGGATATAGAGGATCATCTTATTGATGACCCGGTCCCGATCCCACATAGAGACCATAAGCTGGTCTTGGCTTTACGATTGGGGACGAAGGAGAAGGCGTTGGCTTATGGGGCCAAGTTAATGCAACGTGAGATGGCGGATGTGAGAAAGCAAGCCTTCTCTTGGATATCGGGTATATATCACCGCACGCATGCAATGCAATATGCCATTATCATAGATCATGTGGCACAGCTTGCCCAGTGGAGAGGCAAGGAGGAAACTAGGTACCATGGGACGATGGTACGTGAGGATGAGCGGCCTATTCCGATGGAGGATGTGGCGCAGTTATCACGTAAGGCCTCTCATAAGGAGATTGAGGAGGCTAGGATAGCCGCGGAAAAGGCTATTGCGGAGAAATATAGTACTTGGGAAGGTACTATGAAGGAGCGAGATGCACTCAAGGGTATCTTGGAGAATAATATGGAGGTATTTGGGCCTCTTGAGGCGGGCTCTGTTCGGGGTTACGAGGCTAACTTTGGACGGAAGCTGGGTGAAGACGTGGTGGGTCACAGGAGACCGTCACGTATGAGCTATCACGAGGATCGGATGGCTCGGGAAATCACTCAGGAGCTTTTGGAGAAGGACATCATTGAGGCACGCTTATCGGAGGTGTCTTCACCTGTGCGTATGGCGCCCAAGCCGGATGGGTCCTTACGTATGTGTATCAATTACTATAGGATCAATAAGATTCTGAAGCAGATCGAGACACCGGTACCGGATCTCAGGAAGGGAATCAACCGGCTCAAGCATGCGAAGGTGTATACTACGCTTGATCTTAAGAGCGGGTTTTGGCAAATCCCTCTTAATGAGTCATGTCGGTATCTCACAGCGTTTATGGTTGGAATGACTACATACGTGTGGAAGGTATTACCGATGGGTCTTAAGTGCTCTCCGGGTCTATTTCAGCATGCTATGACTAAGATGCTGGGGAAGGAGTACGACGATGAGGCGACGGTGGTTCGTCTTGGGTCGACGGAGGATTATGCTTTCTGTTACATAGATGATATTATCATTTATTCAGAGAGTATGGAGAAACACGTGGAACACGTGCAGGACGTCTTGCGACGTATAAGCGCGTTTGGATTGCGCTTGAATGCACAGAAATGTGACTTCGCACAAAGAAAGATACAGTACCTGGGATATGAGATCTCAGAGGGTCGGTGTGCGATTGCATATGAAAAGAGGAACTATGTAGCGTCTATGCCGATGCCAAAGACTCGGACGGACTTACATTCCTTTATATCGCTGGCTCAGTATTATGGTGAATTCATTCCGGGGTTTGCGGAAAGAGTAGCGGTGGTCAGGAAATTCCTAAAGCAAGGGGTCGGGGACGACCCATGGCCGGAGGAAGTCACGAGAGTGATAGCGGAGCTCAAGGATGAGATCGCTAAAGACCCAAGGCAGGGAGGTCGAGTTCTTATGTTACCTGACTGGAAGGAACAGTTCGTGCTCGACACTGACGCGTCTTCGTACGCGGTAGGAGCGGTGCTTCAACAGATGGACAAGTCCATTGGGCAGTTGCGGCCCGTTATGTTCATCAGCCGGCAGCTGATACCGGCGGAAAAGGAATACTGCACAAGGCAGCGGGAAGCACTCGCTATAGTGTGGGCTTTCCAGAGGTTGCGGGAATACCTGTGGGGTACTCCTAACATTTTGGTTAGAACGGACCATCATAACCTGCTATGGCTCATGTCTGGAGATCATACAGGTAGGTTGGCCAGGTGGCAATTGGAATTGGCGGAGAATGACTTCACCATTCATTACATCAAGGGCAAAAGGAATGTTGTCCCTGATTTTTGTTCTCGGTATGAGGACAAGAGTGGACAGAAGGATAAGGCCGTTGATGATTTACAGCGACGTAATACGGTCAAGGAGGTGCGAATGGCACAGTTTGAATTTCGAACGCCGGGGGCGGTGTTCGCAATCATGGGTCATGATGTGGATCTACATGATTGGGAGGAACAGGGAGCGGAAGACACCAAGTTGCCATCGGGGCTTTGGTATCATCCGTTCACGCATAATAACAATCAACGTGACACGCGCAGCGAGGAAGTGTCTGCGTTGGAAGCAGTCGAGGTAGCGGCACGAGACAAATGTGCATGCTGTTACTCGCCGATCGCGAGAGAGGCGTGTGAGGATATCCTATGGGCGGAAGCAAGGACCGCGGATAGGAAAGAGGGGGAGGATGTTATGGAAGGAAGGCAGGGTGCCTTTAACGCGGTCTTGTTACCGAAGGGCCCGATGTGCCTTAACTTGGAGGATGAAGAAAAAGTTAAGGAGGAACATCTTTTTCAGTTACCGGAGGCACATCCGGAAAAGGTTCGATTCCAGTTGGAAACTGACACGGCAGTCAGACTGGCGTCGGTGGAAACTTTTCGGACTTTCACAAAGGAAAGTACGGAGTATAAGGAGTTGAGAGAACATCTGCTCAATCCACAGGCAAGGCCCGAGGACATTGACATAAGGAAACTCAAGCGGTGCTTGGTACTAAAGGATGGACTCCTTTGGTATATGGGAAAAGATGGCGTATATACCAATGAGGAGGATCGATGGTTGTTATGGGTTCCGCAGGAACTCAGAACGTCTTTGTTAATTGCGGCGCATCATTGTCCTATGCAGAGCCACCCGGGGGTGGAAAGGATGACGTGGTCGTTAAGGAGACGTTTTTGGTGGAATAACCTGGGAGAACGGGTTAAGGAGTTTGTGAAGGGTTGTCCTCATTGTCAGATGGCTAAGTTGCCATATAGGCCGAAGATGGGGCTTAAGGGTGAATATGATATCACTCTGGATATTTTCGATACCTTGCATATCGATCATGTGGGTCCTTTTCCAGAGGCGGGAACGGAAAAATTCAAATATCTCTTAACGGTTATTGATCGAACTTCCAATTATGTCATTACTGTCCCTGTTACGGATGTGACAGCGGAAGTGACAGCGGCGGCGCTGATTGATCAGGTATTCGGCCGTATTGGGATACCGAGAAGGATTATTTCGGATAGAGGAACGAGTTTCGCGAATGAGGTTTCGCAAAGGATTGCCAAGTTCTTTGGGTTCGATTGGCAGTATGTGACTGCTTTTAACCCAATGGCGAATGGTAAGATTGAACGCGTTCACAGGACGTTGAAGGCAGCGTTGAAGACTTATTGTAAGAACAGCCAGCTTAACTGGGTATATGTGGTACCTATGTTCACGTTTGCTGTCAACAATTTAGCTTCGGCGTCGTTAGGCGGACACGCGCGGGGTGTCAGTCCGCATCAGGTGGTCTATGGACGGGCGTTAAACACGCCGACGGAACTGTTGTTTCCGCCTGATAAGTGGGAACCGTGTGAACTGTTAGGAGTTCGCTTACGAGCGATCGCGGAAGCACGGAGTGCGATTGAGAAGTGTCGGGAGACGCTGAGAGAGGTTCAGCGGGAACAGGAAATGGGCAAGTACTCTCATGTGGAGTACAAGGAAGGTGATACAGTGTTGCTGTATGTACCGACGGTACCGAAAGGGGTATCGATTAAGTTTTACAATAAGTGGCATGGGCCATTTAAGATAGTACGTCAGACGGGTGCGTACAATTACAAGATTGCACCTACGGGGGCACGTGGAAGGGAACAGATTGTTCATGTTCGTCGGTTGGCGAAGTTCAGTCCTTATTTGCTGGAGGACGAGAATGAGGAACAAGCGCTGAGGCGTATTGCACCAGCGTTTAGACAGCCGCCAGCATTGCATACGCGCAAGGAGCGTGAGGAGGCGTTGCGAAAGCAACAGAAGGAAGAAAAGGCTGAGGCCAGGAATGCTGGACAACAGGATCGTTCGGCTTCGGACGTCAAGGTAGACGTCAAAGATGGGAGGGAAATTCCGAAGTCATCGGAAATGTCGGATCGGAAAGGCACGGTATGGAAGAAGCCGTGGATAGCCGGTAAGGAAGTGGCTAAGATCGACTGGCAGGTTGATAAGTTCTATCTATGTCGACCGCACGAGGATACGGTCATGGATAAGGACTTTGATTATTTCTTTTTAATGCAGGTTACGTATGTACAGCCTAGAACGCGGGTACGGGCTGCGTTGGGACTTGCTCCGACAATGCACTTTTGGAGGAGCAAGAGTGTTATTGATATGACGCGGGAAAGAATCTTTGCGCCAGTATTTCGAGACGGCAAAGATTTGGAGCAGTGGGATGCGTCCATCGAGAAGGACGATGAGGATTTTACACCATGGACGGTGCAAATGATGCCAAGGGTGGTGTTGGATATGCCGTTCGAGTTAACAGAGGAAAGGAGGATTCCGCTTCGTATTTGGGACGAAGTCCAAAGTGCGGGCATATCATTTTTGTTGATAGGTGCACCAAGATATGAGAAAGAAGTGGCGGCGAAGAAGAGAAGGGCTAAAGAGACGTTACGGATCATTGGCTACTTTGATTTTTCTACGGGAAAGGGGAGATCAAATCGGGGCATTTCTTTTAATGCCTGAGGTGAAAGAGCTAGGCTCGGGGGCACGAGTTCTCATGGGAGACTCGCACTGGACGTGGACCAATTATTTTTACTTATTCGACAGCCGGGATGCTTCATGTCATGTATCGGTCGGTCGAGGGCGCCTTCGAATGAGGAGTCAGTCTTCGGCGTGGGGGTCGACCGCTTACATCGGCTTCCCCCAAGGGGGCAAAGGGATTGTCGGCCGGCCCGTACATTACATAGTGGCATCAAGTGTTGTCCGGCTTGTCGTTATTTGACTCTTATGCTTGGTCTGCCCCTCTACAGTTGAGGTACGACTAAGTGTCAGAGTAGCTGTTCCGGTTACAATCCTGTTAGTGATGATCACTACAAATGTAGTGCTCATCACTACTAGTGTAGTGCTGATCACTACATACTGTTAGTGATGATCACTATACAAATGTAGTGCTCATCACTACCTATTGCATAGTGATCATCACTAACAGTATGTAGTCATGATCACTACAAATGTAGTGCTCATCACTACTAGTGTAGTGCTCATCACTACCATACTGTTAGTGACGATCACTATACAAATGTAGTGCTCATCACTAACTGTTGCATAGTGCTCATCACTAACAGTATGTAGTGATGAGCACTACAAATGTAGTGCTCATCACTACCTGTTGCATAGTGATCATCGCTAACAGTATGTAGTGATGAGCACTACACCAGTAGTGATGAGCACTACACAATGTAGTGCTCATGACTAACTGTTGTTATTGATGATCACTAAATATGTAGTGCTTGTCACTACCTGTTGTTAGTGATGACCACTAAACACCTGTAGTGCCCGTCACTACTCTTGGAAGTGATGGGAACTACAGTTATTTAGTGCTCATCACTATACTTGGCTGGTAACAGTGACTTCAGTAGTAGTGAGCCATCGCCACAATAATTAGTTAAGTGACAGTCACTACAGTCATAGTACTCACCACTACATTATTAGTGATGATCACTACTACATTCTTACTGACTTCCTGATAGCCGAAATTAACGCAAAAAACCTAGTCATGTTTTACTTGACATACGTAGTGACAAAGAAAGTGCTACCAACCTGTCAACCTGCCCTGGCGATCATTTCTGCCCGCTTTGTACTTGGCTTACCGCTTCGTTTCGTTCCTGTTAGAACTGTTGGAACGTTTGTATCATTTTCTTTGTCATTTACTAGGTCAACGTAGACATGACTAGGTTTTTTACTTTCACTCTTCGGGGGCTTGACACGTTGTGTTGCGACCGTCTTCATTCTTTCCTTTGGATTACTAACTACACATGGTCTTGCCGTTGCAGATGCTGCCAGTACAAAATCTTGGAGCTGTTGTGTGGTCATTTTTAAATATTTTGGCTTCGTGTGGATGTCCCAGCCAGGCCAACTATAAACCACTTCTCCACTTAAGCCGTTGTCCTTGGCTTTTTGGTTAAAAGGCCAAACACCCTTCAATTTTTGCCCGTTCTGCATGGACCACTTGCTGTGCTGGTATATCTGCACAATCACATGATCGTCACCGACAAACTCATTTTCGAAGCCGTAAACGCACAGTCCTGGATCCCCGTATTCGAACTCGCCGCCTGCTGCCAGTACCACGATATGCAGCTCCGGGTGGACTCCCAGTACAGACTGCAAGGTGTATTTCTGCACTAGCAGCACAGCAAGCATTTGGTAAAGCACATACAGGGTGATAAGATGTAGCACCTGTCACTAAATCTTTGTCTTCAATGCCCACTGTTCTAGTCGCTCTCTGAAAGCCTGCTCCGTCATTTCCAAATGCTCATCATACAATGCTCCCTCAATTTCTAGTTCCGTGAGATGTGAGTTTTCCTAAACGGGAAAATAACACAAAAGGAGCGAGAGAGAGAGAGAGAGAGAGAGAAAGAGAAAGATCCTACTTATCTTGACATGCTATGCATTAAGTGATCATCACTAACTTCTAAGTGACCATCACTACCCTCTAAGTGACCATCACTATCCTCTAAGTGACCATCACTAACCTCTAAGTGACCATCACTAACCTCTAAGTGAACATCACTAACTGCTCGTCATTACATGCTAGTAACCATCACTTATCCGTTAGTGATGAACACTAATATTGTAGTGATCATCACTAGCATTCAGCCACAAATTTTATTGTTATCAGTATTATTATTATTATTATTATTATCATTATTATTATTATTACCTGATAACTGGCTATGCCTCAACCTTGCTTGGCAATGCGTTCCATGAGCAGAAACGCGTACACCTGTCCACTTCCCGCTGCTTTAACACCAGTTCTGTATGATTTCAGGAAAAACCCTTGCGAGAGCAAAGCTCCAAGAGTATCCCTGTGGTCGTGGGACATGCTGTTTGATTTACAGCTATCAGTAACCATGATATACTTTACCCGCTCGTCCTTGATTATTTTCAACAGGACTTTATGCTTATGAGCTGGTTTCCAACCTTTCCAGAACAAGAACACTGTTATGTTCTTGTTCCAGTTCAACGCACGTGGTATTAAACCAACGCGAGCGGCTTGAGCTTCTACACCCCATCGAATAACAGGCAACTCCTTCGACCACACAACGCGGTTGATAGATGGATTGTATGAACTTATTGAGCAGAAACAGCTCTTATCTAAACAAACCCCTATCAAGTTATCATGTGCGGCCCACAATACGCTGTATTTTTCATACCTGCTAAGGAATGCTATCTCAAAATGTCTGGTCTCTATGCCAGCGACTGCAGCCCAATCATCGCTCAAGGCAAAAAGAAGCACATCTCCCGATGCACACCCAATATCCAATAGACACATGTCTTTTTTTTCATCCCTGGGGATCTCTGCGAAACATGTCGCAAGGGATTGACTAGTCAAGGTCCCACCGATCCCATCACCTACACTACCAAGGTCCCTAATAGGTAAAGGTCCCCTCAACTGTTGCGTTAGTCGCACCCGCCAGGCAGGAGCGGGCGGAAGAAACCGAGGATTAGAATTCCCACAATCCTCATGAACGCATACAGTGACACAAAACCTATTCATGTTGCCACAGCTGGTACAAACCCAAGGTGGCATTTCCGATTCCACTTCCAACGCCGAGGTACCACCAACCTGCCAAACATATTATTACTATTATTATTACTATTCCTCTTGACATGTTATGCATTAACCTCTAAGTGACCATCACTTACCTCTAAGTGACCATCACTAACGTCAAAGTGACCATCACTAACTTCAAAGTGACCATCACTAACTTCATAGTGACCATCACTAGCTTCATAGTGACCATCACTAACCTCTAAGTGACCGCACGCGCATCTGAATTAATATGACATTGTTCACGGCAGCGGCGTCAAGGCTAAGCAAAAAGAAGGCAACATTATGCCTTCTCCTTGCATAGCCACCAGAAACTAGTGAGAATTCCGAGAAGACATTATATTATTATTATTATTATTATTATTATTATTATTATTATTATTATTATTATTATTTATTACTGTGCCACCAGTATTTTCATTGAACATACCGGTCTATTTCTGGACCAGTATTTTCATTGAACATACCGGCCCGTCTGGAAGTGTTGGAACTGCCCTTGCGGGGGTGTCATTAGAGCTTATCGTCAATTCTTCGTACTCCCCTCACGGGTGAGACGATGGAGGCGCATGTGCAGAAATGCATCAGCCATTGACAGAGAAGCACTATTATTTATTACTATTATTATTAATTACTATTCCTCTTGACATACTATGCATTAAGTGATCATCACTAACGTCTAAGTGACCATCACTAACCTCTAAGTGACCATCACTAGCCTCTAAGTGACCATCACTAGCCTCTAAGTGACCATCACTAACTGCTAAGTGACCATCACTACATACTATGTGGCTTTCACTATCCATTTAGTAATCAACACTGCCAAGTAAGTGACCAGGGACTCACAGGAACGGATTCAGTGTTCCCCACTGTAAGCGATCGAGCTTATATCCATAACGCTCCAGAAACCACTCGCGATAAGAACGACTGTAAAAAACTGTAAGCGGTTGTCCACAAAAAATATCATGTAACGATTGAACGTACACTTTATACGTCGATTTTGATTTCCCAACGACGACAAATTCGCAATTTGGAAGATCGCTGTGTTGAACTAAGAAACCTCCACCCTTTGTCAATGCCTTATGTCCCGCTTCCAGATTTTTTTGGCACTGACTAACTATTTCATCACGCATATGTTGCGGTACAACAAGCGAAACTCCACCCTCCTCGATAGCAAGGACATAGCTATACCCAAGTACTTGTTTCGGGGAACTAGTCCAGACACCATCGTACTTGAGCAACAATGTCTTCGCGTGACATAACAGAGATCCAAACCATTTGGGATGTTTAGGAACAACTGCAACTCCCAATCCGGAGGCGCCGGGAATACGAACAAGAGAGAAGAATCCACAGTCCAGCAAGCTTGGCTTGCGTGCACGCGAACTAATATTCTCGCGAGTAGGGTCAGAATGTTCCTTTACCCAACGCGCACTTACCACCAGCTAACATACAACCAATAGTGACTCGCTACGATTATTCTTACTAC
>WBZZ01006936.1:125000-127500 GCA_019918135.1 Paulinella micropora | reverse complement strand
AGGCACGTGGATCACCGAACAGGTACTCTGGCAACAACAACAACAACAAAAAAAAAAAAAAAAAAAAAAAAAAAAAAAAAAAAAAAGTAAACAGTAGTGATAGTCACTACCGTTTTAGTGATGGGCACTAGCTTTGTAGTGATGGGCACTAGACCGGTAGTGATGGGCACTAGCATCTTAGTGATGATCACTATAGTGGTCGTCATCATAGGGTATATTGTCTAGTCACTACATCTTGACAATACTAATAATTATCATTGTATGCAAGATTTACATTGAATGGACGTAATGTATGAAGGTGAACATATCCTTGTAGGTAGTAAAGATTGCAAGTGTCCTGCCCAGGACGGAGCATACCTTTTGGCTGCATCAACTTGTGTGTGGAGTTATGCATCACATGAAGAATTGGGGCCCTCTACCAGACACTTCTGCGTATTGGCTAGAGAGGCAGCAGAAGTTCCTGAAAGGCCAAGTACACAGCCAGAAAGACCCTGAAATGACTCTTTTCAAACGCTGGAGTGATGTTGCATGTCTGAAGACTACATTTGGACAGGCACTCTCCGACTTGCAACAAAGCGCTGCCATGCCAAACACCAGGAAGAAATGCTTTCAGTTTGATGAAAAACAGCTCCAGCTCCAGGTGAATCCGGATGAACCAAACAAGTTAATTTGTACAAAAAAGTACAAGCTAGCTGAAGAGCAGCGTACGGATGTCATTTTGTTCTTGGAAAAGTACTGGAGAGAGTTAGGACTTTCTCGAGTTGATGAAAACAAGATGCAAACAAATGAACGTCCTGATTTCTCTGCTCTTCGTTGTGACGTTACTAAGCACCGGAGGGCAGTCGTCCGAGCGGTGTGCATGATATGTGGTGAAGCATCCAACAAACGTTACGCAGGAGGAACATGTGCAGTTGCAAAGGAAGATCTCAAAAGAGATTTTCCAGGTGGGGTTCGCAGCAGTGCGAGATATGGTGCATATATCCGCTATTACCTTGCAGTGGCATTGACCAATCCAGACATAACTTTGGAACTCGCAGCGGTAGAGCTTCTGCGGTGCTACGCAGATCCCAAAAAGCGTGGTATGTGGCTATGTAAAGCGGTTCCCGATCGCAAAGAGAAATTGCAATTTCTCCCTTTGAGCTCATTGGAGATGCCTTGCGTGACTGCAGACGTACCTACCAAGAGTGGCTGCATGTATTGGATTCCGGTCGATGATTCCATTCTGCCTGATTATATGCAAGAGGCAGTGGATAGGTTGGTGGATGGTAAGGATCCTGCACCAGCACCTGACCAAGACATTCCTGAGGTTGATCTTGATGCGTTGCATGCGAGCGACAGTGAGGCTGATCAGAAACTGCCAGAAGCAAGACAAATACTAGAGGTGAATCTGAAATTGTCAGATGATGAGGCGGACCAAGGTGGGGTGGACTCTAGGCCTGACGCTCCTAGTCTAAACTAGATTTTTGCGGCCCCGGACGGTGAGGAAAATAATGATAGCGATGCTGAGTACTTCTTGGATCAGCAGGAGACAGATGTAAGAAATTAATTGAATCCAGCAACATTTTAGACACAGTCTACCTTTTAAATCAAGACACTGATTATTAAAAATATAACAGTGACGCTCATATTTCATACAGAGACAGAGTATAGATAACTTTAATATGATGTTCAATATAACTAGTTCCGGTCACTATGACAATAGTGATAGACACTCACAAGGTAGTGATGGTCACTACATTATGACACTTAGTGATGATCACTAGACTTGTATTAGCTTGAGCGTGTAGTGATCATCACTGAGAAACACTCTAAACAAGATCACTACCCTAGTGCTCGTCACTATGGTTTTTATCACTAACTTTTTTTAGTTTTGTAACACATCACTAACGTAGTGATGGTCACTACGTATTTCATCACTAACGTTCATCATAGATCACTAGTGTAGTGATGATCACTACGTGTTTCATCACTAACTTTTTTTAGTTTTGTAACACATCACTAACGTAGTGATGATCACTACGTATTCCATCACTAACTTTCATCAAGATCACTAGTGGTAGTGATGATCACTACGTATTTCATCACTAACTTTTTCTAACTTTTTCAATAATGCAAATGGGTAGTGATCATCACTACCCTCATCACTAAGAAAAAATATTCATCACTACCAGCGTAGTGATGCATCACTACGTGCTAAGTGATCATCACTTCATTTCATCTGTGTAGTGAAGAGAATGATGTCTCGTTATATTAGCTCAGTGACGCAAAGACAAAAAGCAGCCAAAAGACCAGAATCAAATTGGCATTTCAGACGTGTCAGGCCAGACGAAATCTGTAAATAAGTTTTTTACCTGATAATTCGGGTGTGATGTCCACATGCATATTTGGAGAACGATGATCGTGAGGATATACGTAACGATAGTATTGTGGTATGCTATTTCGCTTGTTTTATATGGTGATATCGTTTTTGAAAGTGGTTGGTGTTGTTTGTGTTACTGGT
>WBZZ01006936.1:47500-100000 GCA_019918135.1 Paulinella micropora | reverse complement strand
TGTTGCTGCTGCTGCCAAATGTAAGGACAGATATGCAGGCACTTACAGCTTGTACGACTGCACTTGCCCTTGGTATTGTCCCGGCATACAATGTGCATGTAAGGAGAAGGGTCATAAGGGGTCTGGAGGAGGCGTGGGTTCTCAGCTTTTTGCTTTTCAATAAGGCATTTCAGCCTTGCAGCAGTAAAAGGTCACAGTTCAAAACCCAAACCACGCATTTTGTCAGTAGAGAGATGGAGAAGATCTCTAAGAGAGAAAGAAAGAATGTCAGATTGAGTGCGATGAACCCAAAGTTTAGCATCAGGAAGCACATCACGAACAGAAAACCGTTTCCATTCCTTGCCCAGACTTGGAAGCGGTCTCAGCGTTGAGAGCATTTGATTGGCAGAGAGGAAAAGCAGAAAGACGCGAGTGAACTCAAGCGTTTGGATGCGAGAAAGGATTGCAGGAAGACAGGGACAGGTTGAGAGATTCACCACACCCTCCACCATGATGTGAGCGAACCGGCCGGCCCAAGTACAATATCATTAAGTTATAATATCAGTGACTACAGGTAAGTGAAAAGCAGATGTATTAATTAATATTAAGTAACAACACTGGCACACTGCCATGTATTTGTTTCCGACAAGTATTAATATCAAAACTAAGTTATTCGTGACTTTTCAAAAATAGTTATTTAATTCTTAACCGCCGGCGAGCCCCACATTTGTGGACAAACAAATGCCACTGGCAGTGTCACCGGAAGTTTTCAAACTGAATATATAAAATCATCACTTCTCAACGTAATAATATTAATACTGAAATAAGCTGGATATTATTATAATATTTCAAGACCGTGGCAGGCCGCTGAGTCTGTCGATACGTCAATATATGGAGTCTGAAGGCTGGTCTTACTAATATCGGAAAGTGTCAGTGCTTAATTGAAAGTTATTGTATGTTATAAAACTTGAATAGGTGCCAATCAGTTTTTTTCAAGTTTTCGGGACCACGTTTTTTGCGCCGAAATTGCCACTGCCTTTTGATCATTCGTTTTTTTCCATCTCAGTCATGTCTGCACACCCGGGGGCATGAGCTTCTGAAGACACGTGTGCGTGAGAGTCACAGTTCCGTCAGCCTCTTTCTTCTAAGGGCCTCGGAAATGTGACCATCTCGAAGTTCAACTGAAAACTTGAAGTCAGCTACTACTGTGACAGTAGAGTTTGAACGACAACTTGACTTGAAGGATCGACCGAGACTACGGCTCATGGGCTGCTAGCGTTTGCTCAACATGATGGTGTGGCTGAGGACCTCAGGAGCAGTACGTCCAGATGATGCCAGGCTCGGAGAGGAAGCTCTCAATCGACTGTTCAATATTTACCAATTTACCCCTATCACTACTGACTACGGTTCCCAGCACGGTATAAGATCAGGAGAGGAAGCTCTCAATCGACTGTTCAATATTTACTAATTTACCTATTAACTACGGTTCCCGACACGGTATAAGACGGGGAGGGGGGATTGTAGGCACTGATGAATTCCCGGCGACCTCATGGAGGAGTATTAAGATGGAGGGTCCGGCAGAGCCGAGGTGTAATAGATGTAGTTGGAGAGGTGTTTTGGCCCGCAATATTCAAAGAAGAGAATGAATGCTTTAAGAATGCTTATCCCTCAAATGCAAGCTACTAAAACATCACCTACAAGACTCTGCGTAGATGGACAGGTCTACACAGATGCGAAAGACATCGCGAACGTCCTCAACAGGCACTACACGTCGGTAGGAGCCAAGGTAAGCGCTCAAATCCCCCAAGAAGAAAAAGAACAAAAAGAAGAACTAAAAGAGCACAAACAAACACAACACCGCATCTTCAGACTAAAATATCTAACTACACAGGAAGTAACTAAAACACTTAAGGATATTGATAGAAATAAATCCGAAGACATAAATAAAATAAAACCTGCAATAATACAAGATGTAAGCACATTTATTGCACCGATCCTAAGCAAAGTTTTCAATAAATCAGTAGAAAGAAATGAGTACCCAGACGTACTAAAAATAACAAAAGTAATAGAATTTATAAAGCTAAGGATAGAACACTGCCAGAGAACTATAGACCTATATCCCTTCTGCCCATTATCGCGAAAGTATTTGATACAATCATCAACCGACAACTCATGGACCACCTGAACCGATATGATATCCTTTCACGCACTCAATATGCTTTCCGCCCACATTCCAATACCACCATCTGCACTCAAACAATCCTGAACCACATCCACTCACAAAAAGGCCCAGGCATACGTATTAGCACTCTTTGTCGATTTGTCTAAAGCATATGATACCATTGACCATGCAAAACTCATTCACAAACTACAACATGAATTCAACTTTAGCGATAATACAACTGCCTTCTTCAAATCCTACCTGACCAGACGATTCCAAACCCCAAACACCATCATCTACCCTCTCATCACCATGCAAAAAAGATAATACGTCTCATAAGCCTAGCATCACCGAGAGCACCCACCGCACCCTTATTTGCTAAACTCTGACTTTTAACTATACCTAATATATATAAATATCGTATATGTATGGAGACACACTCACATATCTATCCTACTTTCACAACATTCCTCCCCCTCCACTACAACAACTTCAAACCAATCACTGCTGTACATAGTCACAACACAAGACGCTCAAAAAAACAACTCCTATATCGTGACTCAAACATTGCTTACTATAGTAGTATTGCAGAGACTATGTTTAGCAGGCTACCAGAAGCGCTCCAAAGGATCAAGGAAAAAGCTGAGTTCAAGGCCGCACTCCTGGACTATCTGCTCTCTGCGAACAGCAGATTGAATCTTAGCTTTCTCTCTCTCTCTCTCTCTCTCTCTCTCTCTCTCTCTCTCTCTCTCTCTCTCTCTCCCTCTCCCTCTCAAACTCCCCCCAATATCCTGGAAATTTCTTACACCAATCATGACCAATGGTTGGTGGGATAGCAATAGCTAGCATAGCTAATTGTTAGCGCTGTAGATAACAGGACTTTATTACCCCAATGAAAGAAACCCTAAACGGTTTGTTCACGTTTAATGTTTCTTAGTGGTCGTTGGGATCTCTATCGTTCGGTTTTGCCCCTGCTCTTTTATCCGTATATTAACCACCTCTCTCTCTCTCTCTCTCTCTATTGTGATTATTATTATTATTATTATTATTATTATTATTATTATTATTATTATTATTATTATTATTATCATTATTAGGATTATTATTATGATTATTATTATTATTATCATTATTGACTGACACGGGGGGGGGGTGGAGGACCTCGAACAAGGGTATTGGAGGCTTATGTCCGTTGAGGATATGCCATTAGCTGCATCAGTATGCCTCAGATATAGTATTATCATTATTATTATTATTATTATTATTATTATTATTATTATTATTATTATTATTATTATTATTATTATTATTATTATTATTATTATTATTATTATTATTATTATTATTATTATTATTATTATTATTATTATTATTATTATTATTATTATTATTATTATTATTATTATTATTATTATTATTATTATTATAGGTAGTTCTAGCAACCATGCTTGGTGTACGCACTTGCACATGCGGCAACGTTTTGCAAGAGGTTGTTGGGACTGCGGAATAACCTCGGCTTAGTGTAGTCTTGCCCTCAGGAGCCCCATCGGTGGCCCCTATAATCAGTCGAGAGACTGACTAGGTGGGGATGGAGCACCTCGAACAAGGGCATGGAGGCTCATGTCCGGAAACGGATCGTGCCATCAGCTGCATCAGTATGCTTTAGAGGAAGTATTATTATTATTATTATTATTATTATTATTATTATTATTATTATTATTATTATTATTATTATTATTATTATTATTATTATTATTATTATTATTATTATTATTATTATTATTATTATTATTATTATTATTATTACTTTAATATATTGCAACGCTACTTTAATAATTTTTAACATTAATATTATAAGGGTCACCGTCTTAGTTAAATCAATGGCCTTCGGGCTAACGATTTCTATGGATGACCAGAGGTCACTTGTAAAAGTAACTTCATTAAATTAAAGGCAAAGGCAAAGAAGGAGGAGGAGAAGAAGAAGAAGAAGAAGAAGAAGAAGAAGAAGAAGAAGAAGAAGAAGAAGAAGAAGAAGAAGAAGAAGAAGAAGAAGAAGAAGAAGAAGAAGAAGAGAGGACAGAGATAGATAGATAGATAGATAGATAGATAGATAGATAGATAGATAGATAGATAGATAGATAGATAGATAGATAGATAGATACGATAGATAGATAGATAGATAGATAGATAGATAGATAGATAGATAGATAGATAGATAGATAGGTAGATAGATAGATAGATAGATAGATGAGATGTCGCAAAGGATAGTCCTTGCAAAGGAACGCAGTTTCACATCAAACAGTAATTTGTGTACTGTGCATGTGTCCGGGATGGGAATCACGGGTAGACTGTGTTCTGGAAAAAAGAAGAGGAGGAAGGACGTTGAAGAAAAAGGCAATCTAGGAATGGAGAGTGGGGAGGATAAGGAAGAAGAGAAAGAAAAGGAAGCCGTTAGTCCAAGTGTTTTGAGCACCGTAAGCTTGCGCAAGCTACAATGATGACATTGTGTAAAGGCCTAAACCCCCGAAGGGACCTAGCCCGGGCTATGCAACACTGGACGGCTATGACGGAATGCAGGATGAGAGATAAGGGGAGGATGAGAGGGAGGGCGGATTGGAGTTCTTCTTCAATATCTTTCCATGCGCTTGGTGTTGATGGCAAAATCAGGTGCTTTC
Organism: Paulinella micropora; assembly: GCA_019918135.1. NCBI lineage: Eukaryota > Cercozoa > Imbricatea > Euglyphida > Paulinellidae > Paulinella > Paulinella micropora. The sequence continues at coordinate 95,185 of WBZZ01006936.1, read as the reverse complement.
TTCTTTCGATTGGTTCTTTCGGGGCACTTCTACGAAATGAGAGTATGTCTCGGCGTCAACACTGTGGGTGGAATCCGGGTTGACAATGCCGGGTTGTGACTTATAGTCCGGATGGACGTGCACTTTTGGACTCTTCTTTTCGAGGGCTCGAAGGATCTTCGTAAGGGTGGACATGAGCAAAATCTTCTCCAAGGGGTTAAGATAGATAGATAGATAGATAGATAGATAGATAGGGATAGGGATAGGGATAGGGCTAGGTCTAGGTCTATGTCTATGTCTATGTCTATGTCTATGTCTATGTCTATGTCTATGTCTATGTCAGTAGTATAGGGTGCCACTTGGGCACAGTGGTTCAAGACATACCCCACCCCACCACAGAGACACACACCGGCCGGCCCGCACAGGAACAAAAATGCAATAGATAAGAAAAAAAGGAAATTGAGCCCGGATCCAAAAACAAAAGTAAAATAGAATTCATCAGCAAATACTTCAATGCGTCTGCGCGTCGATTTTTGACGCATTGACGCACGCGTTTTTTCTCCGTCGTTAGTTTTAGTTTTTTTGTCGCACTTCGGCACACTTTTTCAAGACATACCACCCGCCCACAGAGACACATTGCAACGCTCCGCGTGCAACGCGGACACCGGCCGGCCCCGCCGGGACAAAAAGGCAACGGACAAATAAGTTCGTATTTTAAATTAAAGTCATAAAAATATAGACACATACAGGATGACAAACGAGGACACTGAAACAAAGACAAGTCGTAGATTTACAATTTCAAAAGGATGTATTATGATAAAAAATAATGAAAAGAGACCGATGGTAAAAGTTCAATGGAGAGAAGGAGGTAAAACGATGTTTAAGAGTTTTACTATTGGAAAAAGAAGAACACAAGAACAAGCAATGGAAGAAGCAAAGAAATACCACGAGGAAAAAGTAAAACCAAAGTATGATGAATGGAAAGTTAATTATGATAAGGAAACAAAAGAAATCAAAAAAGAAAAGAAAAGGAATTGGAAGAAGAAAACATTTAAGTGTGAATGCGGAGTTGAAATAAATAGGAGTAGCAAAGCAAGACATATGAAATCAAACATACACACAGAAAAAATTTCTTCTAAACAAAACGAAGGGATAATATATAAGGATACACAGGGGAACAAACAAGAGGCACACGATGACAGAAAACAAACGACGATACAAATGTGATTGCGGTTCTGAAGTTGATATCGCTGAACACCGAAAGCGGATTCATTTCAGCTCAAAAAAACATAAAAGATTTCTTGAAAAACAAGAAGAAGAAAAGAAGAAAAAAGAAGAATGGGAAAGAATGATACAAATATTAATAAAAAACGAGACAGTGATGACTGGTGTAATTTCTGTCATTACCGTGAATACAATTGTCATTGCGGACTCATTTGAATATAATGATAATAATAATATTTTTTTTAGGCCTCGCCCGCCCCGTCCGCCCAGCCAGCCCCGCCAGCCCCGCCCTAATTTTCATCTAAACACAGGGGCCCCCCTATATATAGAGGCACACAGGGCCGAGCAGACGACACCGGCGGGGGCAGACGATTGAGATAATTATTTAATTTCCAAAAAAAATTTGTTAACTAATATATACAATTACCAACACAAGTTTTGTTTGAACAAACAAACCGATTTTCTCAAAGAAAATCTATGGAGACACACACTTACAACGGTAAGACGTATAGGTTGGACAAATTTAGGGAACAAAAAATTAATTATGAAATCAAAACGGTCAGGGGTCAAGATGTGCTGTATATAATACCGAAGACGAGAAAGTATAAGGTGGATACAACAACGGCCCAAAATTACTTGAACAGAGTAAGAGGTGCTGTTTACTTTGAGGAACAGAAACAAGGTATTCCAGTAGCACCACCATTACCTCCACAGTTTGAAGCGAAAGTGAGAGAAAGAAAAGAAAAGGTAAAAGACCTAATGCGGTATGTTGTCTGAGAGGTGCGAGCGGACACTTTTAATTACAATCGTTAGCACCGGGTGGATTTGTTCGCTGTGTTATGGAACTTCGAGGGGTGGTATGGGAAGGTTTGGAAAATTATTTGATTCTCTTTCACTTACAACACTCTACGTGAGCGGATATCTGATAGCACTCTAAGTGAAGCAGAATCAAATAATTTATGTAACTGTTTAATATGCCAGGCTGGAAACAGGATAGTGCGGCAAGGCCAACACAAAATTGAATTGGGAATCGCCGAAGTAGGCGTTGCCGCAATATTCTGTCAGTATCCTCCGTCGAGAAACGTTGTTTCAGTGATATATATCACTAACTCTTCTTTCGTGATAAGTTGGATCGTTTCAGCTACTACTATTTCTTCTCCTGAGATAACTTGGACCGAGATAGGCCAGTGTGCATATTTTTCACCTAGCAATAGTGATGGTTTGTGGTTGTTATTTGGTTTGTGATTGTGTGTATGTGCTTGCAGTTGTAAGAATATGTGTAGTTGTGAGTGGAGGTATATATCATCATGGTGTCACCTTGCATCGTGCGGTGTATGTACTATAGGTGGAAAGCAGTGGAAATGAGGTAGTATGTCTCGCTTGCACAAAGGGAACAGGTTCATTGCAGACGAAGCGTCGGGTGGGTCAACCGACGAATCCTCGGGAAGCGAGGGTTCGGACAATAAACAGGGAAGTATTGGTGCTGTCATACAAAAGGAGGTCGAAGGAAGTGACGACAATTGTAATCATCGGCAAGTTGACAACGAACAGGAGGAAGAAGACGACAAGGCGCTAGAGGCGGATGCACACGCATGGGAGCAGGTTCAACACAATCTAATAATAGTGATTCATGATACTAACCTCAAATACAGGCCTAGGCAAGCCGAAGTGTGTGTGTGTGGGGGGGGGGGGGGGGGAAGGAGGAGGAACTTATGGTTTGTACTTTATAACAATGTTAGGAGCTGGAGGCACGTTTGCAGAATGAGTCTAGTGATGATGTGGATGATTCCGTTGAGGACAGTGTCAAGCGCACTGAAGGGAAAGAAGGGTTTGAACCAACCAAACAGTCAGCGGCTGTTCACAAGCTCAGCGAGCAGTTTGTGGATATTATGAAAATGAAGTATGCGAATAAACCAAGAAACAACGCTAAATTTCCGGACGGCGCAGTGTGGCACAGCAGGGAAGAACTTGAAAGCTTTGTCAATGCATCTGGTATCCTCAAAGTGGATCCAGAGGAGATTAAAGCGAGAGAAGGTTTATATAACACCAGGGTGGCAGCGCTAGCAAAGAGTGCTGGCTCTAGTCATCAATCGCATTTACACTTGGGCAGTTTGCATGACAAAGTTCTTCGCAAGCGGAAAAAACACCAGAAGAGCCCTGAACAGAAGCGAAAGAAGCGATGCAAGCAGAGAGAGAACAAGAAGAAAAAGCAAGGAAGAGGTGGAAACGCGAACGGGACAAAGATGATGTCATCTACAAAGAAGAACGACAGGATAAAGTGCAAAATATCTTGCAGATTTTTTCAGAGAAATTTCAACATTATTAAAACTTTGTTCTGACATCATAAATCATTAGTATATTGATAGTAAATGATAAATATATAAATTTTATTGAAAAAATTTAAAATTTCAAACATGGGAAACGGTTAACGTTTGGGTTTTGTGACTGTTAGCAAAATCATCCGCGCTCTAGGTCGAAGTGTAGGAGAATAATTTTTACGTGGTTTTTTCACACAAAATCATCAGTTTATTGTAGTAGATGATAAATATATAATTTCTTTTGAAAAATTTGAAATTTCAAGTAGGCGAAACGGTTAACGGTTGGATTGTGTGACTGTGAGCAAAAATCATCCACGCTCTTAGTCGAAGTGTAGGAAAATGATTTTTACGTGGTTTTTTCACATAAAATCATCCGTTTATTGTTTTTGAATAATTATATATTAATAATTTAATATTCAAACTTTCAAATTCAAAAAATTACATAGTGTAACGGTCTAAGTCAAACTATAGGAAAAGTGCCACACTGACACTGACAAGTATTTTAATGAGTAATAATGATAATAATAATGATAATGATAATAATAATAATAATAATAATAATAATATATAATGATAATAATAATAATAATAATAATGATAATAATAATAATAATATAATAATAATAATAATAATAATAATAATAATAATAATAATAATAATAATAATAATAATAATAATAATAATAATAATAATAATAGTGCTTCTCTGTCAATGGCTGATGCATTTCTGCACATGCGCCTCCATCGTCTCACCCGTGAGGGGAGTACGAAGAATTGACGATAAGCTCTAATGACACCCCCGCAAGGGCAGTTCCAACACTTCCAGACGGGCCGGTATGTTCAATGAAAATACTGGTCCAGACGGACCGGTATGTTCAATGAAAATACTGGTGGCACCGACGGGAATCGAACTGGCGACAGGGCCCAGATGGTAGAACTTGACCACTAGGCTATCACGGTGTCCAATAATAATAATAATAATAATAATAATAATAATAATAATAATAATAATAATAATAATAATAATAATAATAATAATAATAATAATAATAATAATAATAATAATAATAATAATAATAATAATAGTGCTTCTCTGTCAATGGCTGATGCAAATCTGCACATGCGCCTCCATCGTCTCACCCGTGAGGGGAGTACGAAGAATTGACGATAGGCTCTAATGACACCCCCGCACGGGCAGTTCCAACACTTCCAGACGGACCGGTATGTTCAATGAAAATACTGGTGGCACCGACGGGAATCGAACTAGCGACAGGGCCCAGATGGTAGAACTTGACCACTGGGCTATCACGGTGTCCATAATAATAATAATAATAATAATAATAATAATAATAATAATAATAATAATAATAATAATAATAATAATAATAATAATAATAATAATAATAATAATAATAATAATAATAATAATAATAATAATAATAATAATAATAATAATAATAATAATAATAATAATAATAATAATAATAATAATAATAATAATAATAATAATAATAATAATAATATGATAGTAATAGTAATAATAATAATTCATTAACCATTTATTCCTACGAGTGGCAAGTATTTTATTAAAACAGTGTTTACGTAAAAATGTATTATATTCCTATTAATAACACCCGCCAGCGGATACTTACTTACACATGATTAATAAATAATAAAATAAAAAAATTTAATCATTAAACGAAGTGACGATGTAAACTTTGGCTAAGTAGAAGGACCGGTCACTATACCCCACAAGACTCACCCCTGAGTGACAGGGGGGATGACTAGGCGCGTCCGGATTTGCGCTTTTTGCGGGAATGCTCTGTGCGCTCGTTCTTGGATTTTTTTCCCTCTCCTTTTTATCATTTTTTCGTTTGCGGCTGCCGTCCGGAGAACGGAACTTATCTTCCTCTGACTCCCCGCTGATGGGTTCACTATCAGAGCTGACATTGTCACTTTCGGACTCGCTGACAGATTCCTCACGCGCACGCTTTGAAGGCTTTTCTGGGCGCTCACGCTTGCCACTGGGTGCACCTAAGCACACACAATCACTGAGAGACCCCCCCCCCCCCCGGCCTCAAAAGAAATAAGTTTACCTTTGACTTGTAGCTCAAGTCTTACGTTTTCTTTCTTTGCCTCCGCCAGCTCGGTCGCTAGCTTGTTGCGTCTCTCCTTGTGGAAAGTGACTTGCCCTTGCAATTCTTCCTTCTTCATCAACAGCTCGCCCTTCTCCTCGACCAATTCTTGCGATTCCTACACCGGCAATTGCAGCTCGTGAAAGATTGCAGTCTGGTGGGGATTGAAACATCAGACCTGATTGACATTGTTTTTACCGTGAGCAGCTTCTTTTTGTAGTCTCTTAGTTTCCTGTCCTTGTTGGCCACAATCTACAAAACAAAGATTGCAATGAAGAAAGCGAAAGCGAAAGAAACAAATCATCAGTCACATAATGATCTTCTTCAAGCCCTGCACCTCACTTTGCACCACTGATAACTCATCCTCCCGGCAGGTCGCGTTCTGACTCTCGACATTAAGCTGGGCGATGAGATCAACGTTAGCTTTGGCTACCTTTTTGAGTTCCGCTTCCGCCGTGGATACCTTGGCCTTGATGGTATTGAGCTCAGTCTGCAGGTCTGATGCTAACTTTTTACTCGCAGTAAGGTCGCTGACGGCGCGGTCACTTGCATCTTTCCCAACCTGCATGTCTGAGACAAGTTTGTCGTTTGCCACACGCAGCTGCTGTATGGTGGCTTCCATCTCTTTCACTTTTTGTTGAAGCGTATCAACCTGCATTGAACGAGCCTTGTCCTCCAGACTCGTAGCCAAGGTTGTAGCACTTGTACCGTTAACAGAGGATGAACTAGATGACGGACTTGACGACTGTTCCGTGAGACACTGCTGATGTGACTTCTGCGCGTACTTCGTTATGCGGTCCGTCAGCTTGTTCCAGGTCTTCACGTTCGTGTCGTTCCAGTCGCTTCAGCTCGCCTCACACAGTAAACAAATTCAGACATTAGTATAAAGACAAAGTCAGCACAAAAGAAATGAAGTGAGTACGTGTAGAATACCTGGTGGGTTGTGGTGCTTGTTTTCAATCAGGGAGGCTGCCGGTTCCGGAAGGAACGAATAAACGTGCTCAGGGCTGGCAGCTGAGACTTCAACTTCGCCGGTGGCTTGCGAGTAATACGCGCACGCAAGCCTGATGTAAGCTTTTACGTGCGTGATGGTTACAACCAAGCGTTGAATCTTGCCGAGGCGCAGATGAGTGGTAGGCTTCGACAGATTCTCCTTTCCAGCCTCCGACAGGAACCACGCCCATAAATTTACCTTGCTCTCTAAGTCGATTTCGTAATCTCCAACCTTCAGCCTGTTCAAGGAGACTGTGCGGGGTACCTTGCCCACTTGGCCCATAAAGTGGAGCGGTCTTCAGTCCAAGATAGTTTGCGGTTCAGGGTGGAAATCAGATCTTGAAACCTCGAAGGATGGACAACTTCAAGCTTCAACAGAGAGAGAGAGAGAGAGAGAGAGAGAGAGAGAGGAGAGGAGAGAGAGAGAGAAAGAGAGAGAGAGAGGAGAGAGAGAGAGAGAGAGAGAGAGAAAGAGAGAGAGAGAGAGAGAGAGAGAGAGAGGGAGAGATAGGAGAGGAGAGGAGAGAGAGAAGAGAGAGAGGAGAGGAGAGGAGAGAGAGAGAGAGAGAGAAGAGAGAGGAGAGGAGAGAGAGAGAGAGAGAGAGAGAGAGAGAGAGAGAGAAGAGAGAGAGAGAGAGAGAGAGAGAGAGAGAGAGAGAAGAGAGAAGAGAGAGAAGAGAGAGAGAGAGAGAGAGAAGAAAGAGAGAGAGAGAGAGAGAGAGAGAGAGAGAGAGAGAGAGACAAAGAGAGAGAGAGAGACAAAGAGAGAGAAGAAAGAGAAAGAGAGGGAGAAATGTGTGTGTGTGTGTGTTTGTGTATGCGTCAACATCGGTACATATACATTGGAGTGAGGTATGTGACCATGTACTGACGCTTGCCTTCGGTGTTGACAAGGAGAGTACTTCGAAGCGATCCTGGTGCACCAAGCCATTTGGCAATCTTGTGAATATCATCACCCGGTGCCGATGCTAGTTGGTGGTTCAGTCACGATCTTCAGTTCACCTTGAGCCACGTTCTGGACTTCACCTTCTTGTTTTTGCTCATTTACTGCAGGCGGTGACCTTGCACCATCAGCTTTGCTATCAGCAGCAGCTGCAACTGCTTCCTCCTCAACGTCGTCGGCACCGTCGTCCTCCAAGGCAGCAACAGTCGCACTGATTGCAGTTGTTGAATTCGCTGCTGCTGTACGACGACTTGTTCTTGAACGGCTCATAGTCTGGACAAACAGCAAATAACTCTCTTTGCAGTGCTCAACATGGAAATAAGGCATGGGACAAGTAAAGGGACAGCAGTGACCAGTGCCAAGAGTGTAGACCTCTCGAGTTGCTCTTGAGTTGGATTATGACCCTTTTTTCCAAGTCCAACAACGGGCTGGTGTTTGAATCAAATTTCGGTCATAAAAACCGTCGTGTCCGGCTTCAGCGAAAATTGACCTGATTTTGCGTTATTATGATAGGCCGCCCTCAGGCTATTGCCAATTTTAACAGAAAAAGGACCAAATTTCAACGACTTTTTGCTCAACCACCAGCCCGCTCACTTTTTCGTTGTGAGCCACGTCGTAAAAGACGTCGTGGCGTTGCTCTTGGTTCTGCTCAGCAGGTCTGGCATAAATTCTCAAAGTAAATAGGGCCATGGAATCCCCATGTGTTTGTCAGTTCGATGATGTCTTTTTTTGTTTGTCTGAACAGGGGTCCACAATGAAGAAGAAGAAGAACTTCAGGGAGGACCAGCTGAGCAGATTTGATTAAGCTTCTGGTCACTCCGACCTGTTGTATTCTTGGTTTCTCATGCTTGCTTCTGTGACATATTGCAGGGAACATGGGTTTGCCGCCTCCTTCTGCTTCAACTGCAGCTCCTGTGGCCTCCGACAGCACGATCCTACCGCATGGCATTTCTACCGCACAGTCTCTGCCGTTAGCCATGTCTTCCACAGAGTCTTTGGCCTTCCAGCTTCCTTCCAGTGGCTCTGGGCAGCTATCCGGTGATTGCCTGGCACTTTCCAGTATACAGGGTGATCATGAAGACGGTATTCGAATCTCCTTCACAATCGAGGACCGAGCGTTGTTGCGTCCCCCTTCTCCTCCAGACAGTCGCTCAGTCAGTGCAGAGGAAGTTATGCAGATGTTGGGAGCAGAAGGTCATAGGCTGTACAGTGAACAAAGTTACATAACAGAGTTCGCTAAATTTGGTTTTGCTGTGGTAACCCGCGTTAGAGAGGATACCAAGGGCCAAGCCATGCTCACACCATCCTCTGCGCCGGCATATGTCTGCTCGCTGCTCGGTGAAGTGCAGGAGCTTTTTGAGCTCGGTCCACTTTCCTTTGAGTTGTTAGGTCTCAAACATCCGGACGAGTTACGGGCTTTTGCAGGTGCTAGCTTTGCCAACACGGCAGTGGACTTTGACCCTGGCTCTTTGATGTTGGGCCTGGATACATACGGAATAGAATTTTTTCTGGCTGAGCAACATCCCAGCGGCGACAGGAGGCTCAAAAGTGGGACACAGTTCATTTTCTATATCACTGCCATTAAGGTATACTCCGAATATGCGTCAAGATATTTTGAGTTTGTTCTCCCCGAGTTGGATCGCAAGGTTAGGTCGGGAGAGCCCTTTCGATTTGTTCCTAAGGCTAAACAAAGAAGGTCGCAGCGGCAGCTGTGCTTGGCGTTTCAGTCAGGCGACAGCGATGTTTGGGAATGTAGAAAGTGTGATCCTCCAACCTATCACGTTGTTCATCTTCACCACAAAGGTAAAAAGCATGTCTGCAGGAGCAGACAGACAAGGCACGTCAAGCCAGAGCATGCCGAGTCCGAGGGTGGTTTTGAAATTTCTTCCGCTCTGTGTGACCAACCGAATCGGCTGCAGCGCAATTTGCAAGTGTTACAAGAGTACCGAGAATAGAGGATGAATTTTCTTCTGGTATGTGTTGCATTCCAACGTGCAATCCAGCGTCGGGCGTCGCTACCTCCAGGCCGAGTTAATTGCACGTGTGTTCCGGCGTCCTGAACAATGTTATTATTAGTACTTTGAAAACCAGTGATTTAATTGTGTTCTGTGTCTATGTCATGCTCTGCATGAGCGTGGCATAAACAGAGAACAAATAAGTGTGCACTGGGCCCCGGCCCGCACAATAAACAAAACAGAGCAAGCAAACAGTTACCTATGAGGGCAATTGCAATCCACATTTGCTGTATTTAATCGAGTCCATTTGCAACGGAGTGACGGGGTTACGAGTAGCTTCCACTCAGACAACAAGAAAGGTCGGGGTACGAAAGAGCCTATCAACTTGTACCACCATACTCGCAATTCGACTAATGTATACCTCTGCTGCTTTTTGTCTGAAGAAGAGGAGAACGAGCCAAATCATATACCGGTTGAGATCAAGAAGATCGAGCATCACACTACAGCCAAGCTGAAGAATAAGATCTTTTACGACCAAGACTTAAAGAAGGTAGCATCTGACTTGTCGTACATTTTGATTGTTGTTGACTTTTCCCGCATGAGTGTGGGAGGTGGCGGCACCGAAGACGTCAACGACTGCATCGCAGTCCTAATCCACGGCGATGGACATGGGGGAGTAGCAAGGAAGTATGTCGATACATTCCCTCACCCGTCAGACGAAGAAGTTTATAAGGACTACTTCTTTTTTCGCGATTGGTTAGACAACATACTAGAGCGACGTATCAGAATAATCCGGAATCCGGTGCAGGTAACTAACTTAATCTTGTGGTCTGATGGCGGTCGAAAGCATTTCAAGCAGAGATATGCTTTGGCTGAATCCAGCCTAGTCTTATTCAAACATCCTTGGTTATCGACTGCTAAGTGGAATTTCTGGGCTTCTTATCACGGTAAAGGGTTGTGTGATTCGCACGCAGGTAAGGTTGCGCAGGCTGTTGCTTATGAGGCATTTCATAATGATTTTGTATGGCAATCCGTTCGCGACCTTGCACTGCTTATCGAATCCAATCTATCTAATTCTACTCCAATGTTTTTGCAGGCTCCTATCAACCGAACCCCTGAACTCAAACACAAAGTCTGTGCTGTTCCCGATCTCCACAAACTCCACTATTTTCAAGCAACGTTTGTGCTAGGGACATTGAAAGTAGCTAATTTTCGAGACGATTCAAAACTTCAGACATTCTTTTTTCTTGATGATAGTTCGAATTTGCGGCCACGACCTAATTGGCAGCCTTCACGAGCTGCGTTAACAGGTCTGGGACTGCCACCTCTCCCAGCCACCCCCCCCCACCCCCTCAAGCACTGCAGCAGCCTCAGCCTGCAGCAGCTGCTCCACATCGAGGAAGGAGAGGACGAGGACGAGGACGAGCAGCTAGGAATCATCGTGGTAGTAGACTGCGTGGGCGTCGCGGACGTTAATATCTTAATAAATTCTTGACATTATACTTTGACTTAGACCGTTATCATTTAAATTTTTGAATATGAATATTTAAATACTATATTTTCTATATATATTACTATTCAAAAGCAATAAACTAATGATTTTGTGTGAAAAAACCACGTAAAAATCATTTTCCTACACTTCGACTAAGAGTGCGGATGATTTTTGCTCACAGTCACACCGTCACACAATCCAACCGTTAACCGTTTTGCCTACTTGAAATTTCAATTTTTTTTCAATATATATATATATATATATATATTTATCATCTACTACAATAAACTGATACAATAAACTGATGATACGTAAAAAATCATTTTTCTACACTTCGACTTAGAGCGAGGATGATTTTTGCTAACAGTCACAAAATCCAACCGTTAACCGTTTCCCATGATTGAAATGTTAAATTTTTTCAAGAAAAGTTATATATTTATCATCTACTATCAATATACTACTGATTTATGATGTCAGAACAAAGTTTTAATACTGCTGAAATTTCTCTGAAAAAATCTGCAAGATATTTTGCACTTTATCCTGTCAGAAGAAGAGTGATCAGAGCGCACTCAAAGGCAGAGGACATTTACGGAAGGCGAAGGCGAAGAAAACAAGCCACAAGCACAAGCGGACAATGGCGCAGGCACGGCAGGAGGAAGTGCAGCGGCGGGTAGACAAGGCTACGCAGACTCTGCTTGATATGTGGGCTGCAAAGAAAAAGGAACAGGCGGGGAGGAAGCTACAACAGGAAGAGCGACCTGTCAAACATTCGTCTGGTGATGAAGAGCGCTCGGATGGAGGGCATCACGGTACGGAGAAAGAGGACATCGATGACGGCGATGGTGGCGGTAGCGATAGAGATAGTGGCGGCCATGGGAAGGTCCGGATCGGCGAGGACGCGCAGGATACCGGTCAATACTCCGAGGACTGCTTACAGCCTGAAGAAAAGGAGAAGCACGAGAGCAATCAGGGGAAGGTCAGGATCGGCGAGGACGCGCAGGATACTGCACAGAAAAAGGAACAGGGTGGGAAGAAGCTGCAACAGGAAGAGCGACCTGTCGAACATTCGTCTGGTGACGAAGAGTGTTCGGATGGAGGGCATCACGGTACTAGGGAGAAAGAGGACAGCGATGACGGCGATGGTGGCGGTAGCAATAGAGATAGTGGCGGCGGCCATGGGAAGGTCCGGATCGGCGAGGACCCGCAGGATACCAGTGAATACTCCGAGGACGGCTTACAGCCTGAAGAAAAGGATGTCAGGATTGGCGAGGACGCGCAGGATTCCGACGTCGACGAAGGCAGACAACCTGAAGAAAAGGAGAAGCACGGGAAGAATCCGCAGTCCTTAGCGGCATATGCTACTGCACTTCAGGAAGCAAGGCAGACGCAAAGGAGGAAAAGAAAGTTTTTCAAGGCGATCAAGGACAAGACATCAACGACCGATGGGTTATCAAAAAAGCAGTGCTTGTCATCGGACGGAGCCTCGGGGTCGCGAGCGGGTGACACTGAAGAAAGAGGACAAGGGTCACCTCGCTCCGACGGAGACGTCAGTCGTCCCGGGCAGCACGTAGTCCATCCATTACAAGAGATACTGAGACGATCGAGGCCAAGAGAACAGAGGGTAAGAAGCGACGTGCGGCGCGGCACCGGGCACGAGTCCAACACAGGAGTGATCTGGTGCGAGCAAAGGATCAAGAAAGGCGCGAAAAACGGAGGCAGAACAAGGCCAAGTGGCGAGCGGCACGTTCTCAAGAGATGAAGGATAAGGAGCGTGAACGTGACAGAGCAAGGAAGCATGCAACACTCCAAGCACAGTCAGAGGAGACGAAAGCGAACAGGCTGGCAAGGCGAAGAGAACGTCGGCGCAACAAGGCTGAACAGGAAACAGAGGAGCAGCAGGAGAGAGAGGGGGATCGTTTGAGGGAGAGGGTGAAGCGTTTTCGTGACAAACAAAAGGACGTGGAGGAAGCAGATCCTGAGCAAAGACAAGTTAGGTTGGAACAGGAACGCTGTTACCAGGCAGGATTGCGTGATGAAGAAGATTCTGGTGCGAGGGGGCGTCGTCAAGAGTCTGTTCGAATAAGGAAGAACATTCGAAACGAAGAGAAGTCAACGCAGAATTTTCTAAGTGGTTTGTCGAAAGAAGCGCGCAACCAAGAGTATGTAGAAAGGTACACTATCAATACTAATACATATTTCTGGTGGCCGTCGATCACTGATTGGTTATTTTCTTTCGCCAGGTGGGGCTTGGATGCAGACGCAGGGTCGTTCATGGTGGATCACGAGCGTTATGTTAAGGAGCAGCTAAGCTCTGTCTTTTTTGCTCTTCACAGCCAAACGATACCCCTCCCATACCCGGGTATGATAACCGGTATGATACCCCTGGGGTATCATAAACCGATACCCCTAGTCCATATACCCCTGTCCCATAATCCCCGGGGTATGATACTCCTGTCCCATACCCCTGTTCCATACATCGGGGGGGTATGGCGGGGCGGGGGAGGGTATCATAACCCAGGGATACGGGGAAAGGGTATCATAACCCAGGGATATGGGAGGGGGGGGGGGGGGTATGGGCGTATCATACCCCAGGGGCATCATACCGGGTATCATACCCTGGTATGGGAGGGGTATCGTTTGGCTGTGCTTCTTGCTGTGAGATGAAATTCATCAAGGACCGACAGCCGAGCAGGAATCCGTTTCGAAACATCTGCAAGCGATGTGTTAAGCTGAATCGTCCATCGGGCGGCGGCAATCCGTACGCCGCCACCAACAACATGGTTGTCTGGGACAAGGTAGCGATAATATTAAGTGCTGAGTAGATGCGCTGCCTTGTCATCACTGTGTTTACGTTGGATTATTTCGAATTCATTTCGGTGATGATAGCGTGTTTATGGAATCAGAACCAAACGTAAACACAGTAGCGATGGGTTTGATTACTTTCTGTAACACATATTTTAGTTGTGTTCCTGTGTGTGGCAGAGCGGAAGACCCGCAGAGCTATCAGGGCTGCGCATGATTGAGGAAATGCTGATATGTCAGGTCTTGCCAGTCGCTTCCATATTCACTGTGGGCAAAGGACATGATTATTATCGCGGACACCAACTCAGCATGGGTCAGGATCTCAAGGAATTGTACCATGCTGCCGCGTTTGGGCTCTGAACTGCCAATAACAGTTGTTTTTCGGCGTGGGACAAAGCCGGGCAGTGAACCAAAGTTTACTGACCTATCTGTGCTGAAGCAAAAGGTGCAGGATGCGTTGGCCTATCTACGGAAACATAAACCGCTTTACCGGAAGCTGGATGAGAAGTGGTTTGCCAAGCCAGACGACCCGCGCTGGGTGAATCTGCCCGAAGACGGTATGATGCCTGGTCTGTCTTGCGTGGTCGAGGAGAGCAATCAAGACGAGGAAGAAGGGTCAGGCCTGAAGACTGGGGAGTCTGGCAAGGATAACGGCAATGGTGACAGCGGTTTGTTAGAACGGTGGAGTCCACGTTATCGCATCGCGCCCGGGGATTATGGCATACTGGATTGGGGCTCCGCCGTATACTCCGTGTGTGTTTTCGAAGAAGAAGTGTGGGACGGAGTATTGGAATACGACGAATTTCCGGGGGAGTTGCCTAGTTCAGACCGCGAGGACAATGCAGGATCCGCCGAGACTCCAATCTCTGCTAGCCAGGCTGAACTTGCTTCGGCACGCCCAGTACGAGTGCGTCACTACGGTCTTCACACCGATGGTCGTATTCTGCCTAGTTGGATTAGGGAATGGGACGCAATGCAACGTGCAGCTCATGAACGTAAAAATTAAGAGTATGCCTTAGCGTATAAGGAAGAGTTGGCGGAGGAAGGAAAGCAATCTGCTAACCGCGTACCTAACGTGGAAACGGTGTGTACTTCTATGATAGTTTTCGCTGAGAAAAAAGAGTATTGGATAGATAAACGTACCGAATTTTTAACGGAAGACTCTCATCGGTCTGCGAGGGTCCACTGCATGATGTCTGATACAGACACTTGCTTTCCGTACGCAAAGTGCCCGTTATGTTTGTCCGCGTTGGAGGCCACAGACTTAGGTTTGGCCTCGTCGGACGCCACAGACACAGAGCTCAAGAGCAACCGAGATGGTTCGGATGGGAGCAAGAAGGAAGGGGGGGAACTAGCCGAAACGCTGGGCGCCTCGTCCCAGGTTGGAGGGGAGAAGAAAGTCACCATCGACTTGGAGAAGGACCGCAGCACCAAACAGGAATCTGTTAGCACTCCTGATTCAAACGGAGATGAAGTGGAAGGTTTCGTTGAAGACATTCCCGTAGATTGGCGAGGCTGTGAGATTGCACGCGAGAGAATGTTACAGACAGACTCGGAGAAGGGTAGTGGCACCAACCAGGATTCTGTTAGTGAACCTGTTGTGCACTGCGATCAGCACCGATACTACAACAAGACCGACCCTGATGCAAACGAAGAAGGGGATAGACCTGTTGAAGATGTTCCAGGACCCGTAGGCAAGCCAGGCTGCGAGAGTGCAGGCGAGCCTTTGTTTAACGAAAGCGACGATGATAGCGGTGAAGACGGAATGTGTACAGCGCAAAACGATATTCAAGAGGAGGAAGAGGATTTTGATGGGCAGCGCCGCAGTGGCCCGTCCGCGCAGGGAAGACGTGGAGGTAACATCTTCGTGTATAGGGAAAAGTGATGTGCCAGTAAGTGAAAATGATGAATTGACGAGGCACATTTTATCTCATGACAAAGAGGCGCCGCCGCTCGGTTCCGCTGATCGTCCCGCACGATGGCCAAACCTTTAAGGTGATATACTTAACGATCAGGTAAATGCTAGCGCGCATTAATAATAGATATTCTGTTAACAGTATGGCTCACATTATTTGTTTGTTTGGTCTCTCTCTCTCTATCTGTGTGTACGTGTGTCTTTTTCCTTAACATACTACCAAAGCTGTTGGTGTGTGGTTACCTTTGCAGGTTTGGGATGGGACTGACCCAAAATCGTTTTTGTTGCTATCAAAGGCGTTTCCAACATTATTTCCGGGTGATGGAAGTGGGGATTTTTACAGGTCGAAGACATTCAGTCTGGACCTCGATAATTATATCGGACACATGATGAGGCTGTCTACACTCGATAATGAAGATAAGAAGCGACATCTGCTGCATCAAGAACACAGCCGACTGGCACTTTTCTTGCATAATGTTTGGCAACGCAGGCTCATCCTGAAAGGTTCGCCTTACTTCATCAAGCAGTTCCCGTGGGACTCATCCCGTTTAACATTGCCGTAAATCAAAACGATGGCTTATGATCGGAGTAAAGTGATAGAGCTATGTCAGAGAATAGAGAAGGTTTGCACGCCTGAGTATGGGAGCCCCAGAGCGTGGTACAAGGCCAGGCAGAATGTGCTATCATTGATCACCGATGGCCCTGATGGGAGACGAGGAGTTCCTAATGTGTTCTTTACGTTATCCTGTCCAGACAACTGGCTGCCGCAGCTAAACGGTGATGACAAGAAGAACAAGAAGTTATTTTCCTGCATCCTGCCTCCCTTACGCAAGAAAGGGGAACCGCCACCGACCTTCCACCAACGCAGACAGGCGGCAATCCAGAACTGTGGTGTGGTTGGTGAGTTCTTTTGGGAGAAGATGAAGCACTTTACTGACTCCTACTTTGGTGGTTATTTACAATCTGCGTGGCACTGGGTGCGAGCAGAATTCCAACAGAGGGGTGTGCTGCATGGTCACGGGTGTGCTAGGATCAGCAGGGCGCCTGATTTGATTGGAGAAGGAGAAAAGCTGCTGCTCCTGATGTTAGTCAAGGCTAAAAGCAACGTGCCTAAAATCAAGGAACTTGCAGATCATCTAAGTGAAGGCATCAAAGCTGAACTGATTGCATTTACAGATGGCATAGCTGACGCGTGGAATCGAAGTCTGCCTGGACAAAAAGATAGCAGTGCGACTTCACGACCAGAAGGTAATGCGTACCTCAGCAGATCGATTTGGAGCTGCGATACAGCGGATGAAGTGACGGAGTGGTCGATCGGTGTGCAGCAGCAGTGTGGACGCCACGTGTGTGGGCCAAACAGTAAATGCAGACGGCGCCCCCCTGGAAAACAGAAAACAAGAAAGCGTTCACCTGACAACCAAAATAGTTTTGCTGATAATCTTTTGCTGTTCGTTTCTTAGTTTAAATATTATTATTACATTATTAATATTACTGTTATTATTATTATTATTATTATTATTATTATTATCATTATTACATTATTACCCTTCTGTCTCTCTCTCTCTCTCTCTCTCTCTCTCTCTCTCTCTCTATCTCCTGTCTGATACAGCAGCGAACCCCGACGATGGTGGTGAGAACGAGCACGATAAAGGGAGGGGACAGAAGAGTGACGCTACTTGAAAGCGAAACCAGCAAGAGGAATTCCTGTGTCAGTACGGATTTCCTCACCCTTTACGTGAGCGAACAAGTATCGAGATCGAGCGTCGGATGGATAAAGATATCTTGAGCAAACATGAGCACCCGCCAGCTATATCGGAGGACGATATCAAGATGATGCTGGCAAGTTTAGAGGTCCAACAGGGCGGGGACGTGCTGCTTGCACTGGAGGCCGAAGTGGAGAAGTTGATGGAGCTATTGGTAACGCACGAAGGCACATCATTCGAACGTATCTCTTCTTCTGTCTTTCCAGTCGCGCTTAGCCAGATGTTGTTACACTTCCGCATGAAACACTACCCGCGTCGCAACGATTCCTTGCTCAACGCGACGAGCCCCGTTAGGGCGCAGCACTGGTCTGGAAATACGGATATTCAGTTTCTGTTTGACTACGTGGACGCCTTGAATTACATGACCAAGTGACCAAGGCGGAGACTACTAGCGAGACAGCGAACAAGATGATGCAAGCGGTAGTGAAATCAATTCATTTTCAGCGAAATGCCATTATGAAGCAACATTCTGCTACAAAGGCGGGTGGTGGGGAAGCTACACATTCTGAGGATCCGCTGACAGCAGAGCCGCCTGCAACATCGAAGAAGTCCACAGCAGCGGGGGAAGGTGCCAACCCGGAGGCGCACAAGGAACCAGAGATGTGGGAGTTTGATGAACATGGAGTTGATCCCTTAGCCATGGCAGACATTGATGATCCGAGCGGTCTGCGTGCTGATCCATGGGCAGGCTTAGATGATCAGAAGGAGTTGCAGGCTCATTATTGGGCAGCCGAAGCCGATCCTAGCGCGTTGGAGTCTGAAGACGCTGCTCTCCAGGCTGAATTGCAAGGTGGTGGATCTAGCCCTGAACGCGAGCAGGAAGAGATAGATGATTATACAAGCACTGCACCTGCTATCTCTTCGGAGAACGACAAGGGTAGATCGGGGCCTGACAGGGAGCAGGACACCACACATACTATTTCTTCAGACCAAGACAAGTCTGGCGTACCAGATTCAGCTGCAGTAGGGACCATGGAGGAAGATACAGCAGACGAAGTCCAGTTACCAGTTCCGGAAAATAGTTTAGTAAGGAAACTAGCTATGCGAATGCTCAAGAAAAGGGACTGGAGCAAGCCGGAAGTCATGCATCGGAATCTAGGTTTATCCTTGATTCATCATTCATCAGCTATTTCGTTCTGCAAGATCTCGATCCCTCCTCGGCACCAACGGGAAGTATGGCGGCCACTATATGCTGTCCGCCGGGAGCTTCAGGAAGTGAAGTTAGATGTTGCAGCAAGGCGCAAGTTTCAAAGCATGGCGCAACGCAACCCAGATGAAGGCGATGATGCCAACGAGAGTGAGGAGATGCCAGCTGAATATATGAGTTTGGGCTTGGTGGATGCTTATGAAATGAGGCCGAGAGAGATTGCAGGAGTTGACGTTACCAAGCTCAGCCTCGTAAAATTCTACTCTAGATTTCGCCGGGGGAAGAGGGTCTGGCACAGACTAACCAAGCCTGTGACTGTTGTATTTCAACCCTCACTGAAGCGTTGGGAAGGGCACCCGAGGCACGCCGAGTATTGCTATCAGCAGCTGATATCAAGGGTTCCATGGTGTATGATGAGACCACCAATGAGGATGTGCTACGATCGGACTATCAACGTTTTCTCAGGCAGCACAAGCATTTGAAAGAGGAGTGGATCAGAACCTCAGTGGCTGAGGCGCGAGCAGACCTGAATCGAAGCACTGGGAAGGCAAAGAAAGCGAGCTCGGAGGATGATGACTCAGGTTCAGACACTTCAGATGTTACCAGTGAGGAAGATAGCGAGTGCGAGAACGAAACCTTTGATGGTGAGAATGAAGACAGCTATTCCGGAAAGCGTTCTAGGATGCAGAGCAAAGCTCAGAAGTCATTGCAGCAAGTAGCCAGGAAACTTACTGAATTTGACATGGCGGATGAGCCTGATTCAGCAACACGACTGGATTCCTCCGGGTCTGGTGATGCTTTAGTATTTGGGCGGCTGTTCGATACAACATACCGCGATGGTGTGATTGACAAGCTAGATTTGAGTGAGGCTGAGTTGCAGCAGCTCTCCTCGTGGACCGCGGATCAGCGAGGGTCAACAATCGACCGTGGTAAACTGCCACTGGGTGAATGGACGCAGGGTGCAAATCGAGGACAGCTAGTTGCACTACGACACGTTGAGGTGGAGGTCGAGAGGATTGCAAATGTTCTGCAAATGACAGGCAGCGGCAGTCGAGAATGGGCAAACCTTCCGTTCGGATTGTTCATCACTGGCGGCGGCGGCACAGGGAAGTCGTGGGTTATCGACAGGATGCTGCAGCTGCTAGAATCGAAGCGGCAGGGTGTTGCGGTCACCGCGACCACAGGAAAGGCGGCATCTTCCATTGGTGGGCAGACCTTAGCGTCTGCTGTTAAGCTACCATGTAGTCCGCAGCATGAGGATATGTTGTCTATGATGAAAAACGGTGTTAAGATCACCAGTGATCTCCAAGCGCAGTGGAAAGAGAAGCATTGGCTCATCATTGATGAGATTAGCATGTTGGGCAAGAAAGGATGGTATTGGCTTGACAGGCGTCTGCGTGAAATTTGTACTTCTGATCCAGATTTTGGTGGGATACGTCTCATTGTGGTCGGAGATATGTCAGCTACCGCCCGTCATAGACAGAGCACCATGGAGACCAGATATACCTGGGCATCTGGAAGAGACGATTGGCGCCCGCATGTACCGAAAGGCTACCACTTCAGTTGTGTTTTTGGAAGAGGAGGAGAGACTGAAGAGACAGTCTCCACATTACCGAGAATTCAAGGATTTTCTTAGACGCTATCGTTACGATTTCTGTACGATTGCTGACTATGAATTCTTGAAGCAGAGGTTTATTGAGAACATCAAGGAGGAAAACCGAGCGGAATTCAAGGACGCAACATATATTGCGTTTGAGAATGAAAAGGTAGATTGTGTCAACCTGGCGAGGCTGCAGACAGTGGTGTCAAGGAACAATGAAGCGATTGCCAGAATCGAAGCAGAGTATGCGCCGGGGCAGGCACAATCGGACCCAAAAGGCCCGCCGGGGAATTCAGAGGCTTGAGACACGAGGTATATCTGGCGGATGGTGCGAGGGTGATGGTGACACAGAATGTGAATCAAAGTATCGGTCTCGTCAACGGCACCACAGGGACAGTGTTGGGTATCCTGTATGGCTCCGATCGGCTGCCGCCCGCGTTACCAGTGAGTGTGCTGGTGCAAGGATGAAGGCTGTGGGTACATAGGTGGATCCATCTTGGGAGACCGCATCCCCAGAGTGGTGAGCATCGTGCCCAGGCAGGCCAATCGGAGAGACGATACAGATGGGCATTACCGAAACCAGGTCCCCTTAAGGCTGGGTTCGGCAGTCACTGTGCACAAGTCTCAGGGCCAGACGTATCAACTGTGCGACGCAGATTTAGGGAAAAGAGATAATCCACTGGGGCTTGGTTATGTCTCTATCAGCCGGGTGCGTGCGTTGGAGAACTTGTTGCTGAGAAGTTTTCCTACATCTAGGCTGTGTCGATCTGCGAAAGTTAAACCGAAGCTGCATGGTGTGTTCGCGAGCCGTTTAATAAAAATCAACCGGCTCATTCACATCGCGAAGGAGGGAGGTCAGAAAGACTTAGCTTATGTCTATCCCACACCTAGAGTCCAGTATGTGCAACCTTGGATGCACAGAGCATGTGAGGAGATACTCCGAGAGTGTGAAAAGCGCCACAATATCGTTATTCCCAGGCCTCCTTTGAAAGAGCGGGTGCCCCTGCAGCGGCGTGAGTTTCACAGCGACCCTAGCAGCAAAGGTACAATTAAGAGGATGCTCAGCAGCACGCAGTCCGTGTCACCAAAAGTCGGTAGCTCGGATGAGCATGCGAAAGTGACAAGCACTCCAGGTTCAGAAAGTGGCAAGCACCAAAATTCAGACAGAGCTGCAATGAGCAGCAGCAAACAGAGTTTGCCAGAGGTATCGAGTGTTGGAAAAGCGCTACGAGGTACAGGGATAGGAGGGGTACCTCACAGCACCCCGGAGCACAGCGGTAGCAGTCAAGGGAAGAGTAATGCTGGTGCGGTCGGTGTCCCGGGTGAGGGCGCAAGCTTCGTCACAACTCCTGTTCAAGGACGGTGCATGGATCAACACTCGGAGAGACTCGCGGCTGCACAGAAGAAGAGAGCTAGTAGAAAGAGAGGAAAGCGCAGTAAGGAGATTCGTCAAGGTTTACAGTCGTGCCTGGCGGGACCGGGGGGGGCAGGGAGGCCCAACATCGATCTCGATCGTCCTATGTTACCTAATGAGCCATTGTACAACGAGGAAGAATTAGTACAGATACTCAGGAACTTTCCTGATTGGAATTTAAATGTACTGCGTTTGGGATCTATTCGGGAGGATTTGTATTGTCCTCTGACTGTTACATCTCTTTTTAATCTGGTGACATGTGGATGTTTCGTAGAATCTGATATTGCATTACAGATTGCCATAATTCTGCACGCGCAATTCCCAGATGTTTGGTGGGGGTTTTTCGACACGCTCCGCCTATACCTAAGCGAAGACAATCCAACACGCGCGGGTGCGACTGCAGACCTTTTCAGTAGAACCTTTGGAAGGGAAGTTGTCAATCCAGCCGAGTTCGTTGCGTCTAATTTCATGCAGTTCGTATTTGTTCGTTCCAATCACTGGATTCTCATCACGTCAGGGTTGCTTGCTAGCAGAGCTCGTGGTGCAGGATGCTGGCTTCTGCGACAGCCTGTGGGAATCAAAAAACTTTGGCAAAACATGCTATCTAGGGAGCGCGTTGCAGGCGATCGCCCCTCTGTTTCGGAAGCTGATGTAGATAATCTCCGTGCTGAATGTGACAGTGCGGCAGCATGCGTCATCTGCGCAATGCGCCGTGTCCTAGCTATCTTACGGAGAGATGGAGCGTTTGGCAGCCAGGAACCTCATTTCTGTGCTGAAACTACGTTTGAACGTGCTTACCCGTTCGCGGGTATTAAAATGAACACAAGGACCAAAAGACGATATCGAAACAGAAAGCTTACAACTACCACCGCGTCGAACCGAGATCTACACACAGTGTTAACTAGTTTACATGAGTGGAAAGTTGTTGAGAGTAAGGGAGCAGAAAGTCATCGTCCAGCGCGATGTGGCTTCGACACTCAAGGATCAATGAATGTTTTTCAAGGCCCCCCGAGCCAGGACAACGAAGGCCTTCTGGTGATTACGTGGCCAAGCCGTCCTACTGCCAAGAAGGTCTGCCTTTGAGGCGACTAACACTCAACCACCGCCAATTGTGGATTCGCCACGAATGTGAACACAAATCGATTAACCGGGTGCCTGTGTTTCCTTCGTTCAACTCTTTTCTCGATGAATGTTGTATGTCGGACCCTCTTATGCTCAGCTGGCCAGGTGAAACACGTTTCGACGGGCACGGTGATCCTTGTAGCAACTCGTGAGTTACTATTTCAGAGATGAACCGATTCTAGCAAGGTGTCCACAGCAATGCGGTTTCGGGGAACAAATCGTGGTTACTCAGAGTCAGGAACTTTGTCACGAAGAAGCTCCTGCCTTTATCGTGATGTCCATAAACAGGACACTTTGGAATAACGTGAGTAATGCTCGTATAAAGATAGTGCGAGAGGTGCGTGTTTCTTCGGCTGTAACGATCCCTATTGTGAATGATGCAGGGGTATACCAGGATGTTCCATACGAAATCGTCTCTTTTGTAAATCATATAGTCGACAGCTGTGACAGTGGTCATTACGTCAGCTACAGGACCACACCTGCGCGAGGAGATGGTAAGATATGCTGCATAAATGACTCGAAAGTGACTGCGGTAGATCGAAGAGAAGCTTACCTTGACTGTCGGCAACGCTTACGACTAATTGTGCTGAGATGCTTGCAAAACACACAGCCAAACCCGTTGCATATTTATACACGTAGCATGCGTGACGTTGGTGCGTCTTCATCCAGTTCCTCTTCACAATCATCGTCAAGTTCGGGCACATCAGTGTGCATGCGTGACGTTGTGACGTCTTAATCCAGTTCGTCATTACATTCGTTTTCAAGTTCAGTCCCAGCCGGGGCTTCAGCCTCAGGCCTACCAAATCAGTTGGTGCAAGCAGGGACAAGATCAGTTTCACAGGCAAAGTAACATACAAAATCAAAGTTAAATTCTTCTGATGCATCGCCTGCATTAATCGCTACACCCAGGAAGGCAGACAGCGATGATGTAGATGTAGATTTCACGTTGGAGACTCCGGTGAGGGCGCAACAACCACATGTGCTTCCGCCAGCCAACCCGTCTATACAGAGATATGCGATATCGAGTGCTGGGTCGAAGAAAGCACACGGGACCACAATAATTGATCGGAAGTGGTGTGATGTGTTGCATTATTATGATTTTTTACCCAAAACTAATCCTGCATCAGTCAAGCAAATGGAAGGAGTCAAACAATTGTTGCGGTCTGCACGCCTTTCGCAGTGTATATTTCAAATTATGCAGTGTCCAATTCAAGAAAACTATTCCAATGACTGTTTCGTATTTATGACTGCAATTGCTGTCAGTCTGCTGCATGGACGGGGCCCTGTGAGGGAAGATCAATATGCAGGGAAAAGCATGCAGTCATGCGGCGGCACCTATTGCGGTGCCTGCTCAAAGACATTTCACACCTTTCGAGGATGCAGAGTAAGTTCGGAAAAAACATTGTAGCATTTATTCAAGTCACAAGGAAAATCATCATTTCAATGATATGTAGTAAGTTTGGAGATACATTTTGCAGCATCAACTGATGATTCGTTACTATTAAACAAAGTTAGAATGATTATATTACTATTATAAATATGTGTAATATATATTAGTAATAGATCAGCGAGTACTCTGTCGATCGTTGTCAGACAGCCTAATAACTGTACTGCCTACAATATTTGTGGTTAGAATCTCTGATTTTAACAGTTGTTAAAACTTGTTTGAATTAGTTTGGAACACAACCGGTTGCCGGCGTAGCCGGCAAAGCTGTTTCTTTTGATATTACGCAACCGGATTTTTATTATTACCTTTTCGCCTGCTGAAGGCCGGCGAGTTATATCAGCGTTTACACGTGTAGGCTGGTTGGTCGGCCTTGTTGTGGGTTGGTTGTGGTTTGTGTTGTGGGTTAGCTAGCGGAAGTAGCAAACTTTCTCATCGTTTTTTAATATGAATACTGACGGTAGATTCACTTAACAGTGGACATAGTACTTATTTCAAACCAGTTACTTTGCGCGGCTGACCTTGCGTGACTTCAACTCGTTGATGATTTATTAACATCTGTACAACTTTATTTAAGTTGTACTTCTTGTTGTGTATGGTACTAGCAAGTGCTATCAGACTGAGCACTTTAACGACCTGCCAAAACCACTACCGTTGACATTTTACTGTTTTTGTAACCGGCCCGTTAGATTCTCCTCTGCACGACGTTTCGACTTCACTAACTAGCTTTCGATTTCGTCCAGGAATGACTTAAAACGATTTAATCAAAGTTTTTACAGCAATTCCTTTTCCCCCTGATTTCCAGAAAACCACAAATTACGGTGAATTTTGGGAACACAGTCAAGAGAACATAAAAATAATAATTGCAGTGCACTGCGTGCACAGCCATTTGGCTCCGAAAGACTTTCCCAAATGAAAGTTCAGGACTTTTTACTTGAAGAAATAACTTGTACTTGAAGTGCGGCCCTCCTTCAAGTGTTACAACTTATTCAACTTCAAGTGTCATACGAAACCAACTCACAATCTACGCTCACCTACGATCGTACGTTGCAACCAAGTCTGCAAACAAGTAGAAACCTACGTAAATAAACGAAGTGACCTCTCAGCTATTTACTGGTATTTCACCTACTCTCAGGAGTTAGTGCTTTTTGCACTGAGCCATAGAGATTTTTAATAAGAGTTCGTTGTATATTTATCCCTTGGGGTTGTATCCAAACTCACAGTGCGGTGGTATACCAATCGCTTGCTAAATAAGCATATGTAATTTTAAACATCAAAAACAAAGTTAAGTGCGCTGCTGAATTGATTTTAATAGAATTAGGTATTATTAAAGTTTGCATTATTATTTTTAGAAACTACTTTAATTAGCTTGAAAATTTTTTTAGTAGTTTTAATGAACGACGTCAGCAAAGTTGTTTGTTCCGGGATTTTGCGTACATTGCGTACATTTATTCACAAATTGCCACATTCCCTCCGGGCCGTATTCACAGAAGGGGCATTGATTTGTCCAAAACAAGGTTTTGATTTTTTTGTTGTTGAGAGCAAAGTCGGTTGGTGTGATTTTTGTCTTGTGTTTTTATTGTGTCTACTGTACTAAATTCAAATATTTTTTACATTCTGTCTTCCCACACCATACCATACGCTTCCCTACCAATTTTTTGTTTTGTGCTTGCAAAATTGCATGTGTTTGCTTGTGTTACGTGCTTTTTTTGAAAATGCTTGCCACCATCTTGTTTTTCTTCCCTTCTGTTGCCTACACATTATACGTTGCTGTGTTTTGTGTTCTCATATGTTCCTATACTGTGTTTGTCCACTTTTGCACAGAAATTTGTGTGTGCATGTGCCTTTTTCCCCTATAACGGACAGCATAAAGTTGCTGCCTCCTGTTGCTGTCCGCCATTTTGTTTTCGTCCCTTTTGTTGTCCCTGCATGTTGTTTTATTGCAAATTTTTG
Organism: Paulinella micropora; assembly: GCA_019918135.1. Lineage (NCBI taxonomy): Eukaryota > Cercozoa > Imbricatea > Euglyphida > Paulinellidae > Paulinella > Paulinella micropora. The sequence goes on along the minus strand of WBZZ01006936.1, from coordinate 68,986 downwards.
AGTATTGTTGTTGTATGCATGTTGTGTGATTGAAAAATGCTTGTGTGCATGATTGGTGTGTTTGTTTTCGCTGTGAGAGGGGGTTGTGAAACGTCGTTATTCTGTTTCTGTCTTGTTACTGTTTGCCCTACTTGGCACTCTTGTGAAATACATGTATCCTATACCTGTTTTCTTTGTTTTCTCTTAGCTTACATGTTGGCTATCTTGAACATGCACAAATCGTGTGTTTTTATGTTTGTTTTCCTTGTCCTTGTCAGCTTTGTTTTCCTTATCTGTCTGTGCACTTTTTTTTTCTGCAACTATTTTATGTGTTTGTGTCAAATACCTTTCCCCTTGCCTTGACCTGTGTTCCTACATTGTATTTACGTGTCCCCCAAGTAATCCCCCTCTTCAATTCATTTTCATTCACGTTTTCCGTTGCCACTCACGACATGTATGCTTGTATTTATCCATTCTTTGGTTTTTGTGTCTCTCTCCTTGTTCACATTCACCTATGTGCTATATGTAGTCTTTTTTGCTTTTCTGTGTTTGTTCTTGTTGTATATGAGGTGCTCTTGGAATCTGATGATAAATTTGTATTTTTTTCAGGGTGTCTACATGCAGGCTGCGCTTCCTTTGGTGAACGACCCCGTCTTTGGCCCTCCCCACTTCGCCGACCTCATGTCAGAGCGTCAGCTCACTGACTTGGTCGAGGGGTGGAATGTGGGGTGGCCTGCTGCGGTTCCTGGGGAGGAATACGCAGTTACCTTGCGCCGCGTCATTTATGCTGCCTGGCCCCAGCACGTTGGGGTGGGGGGTGGGGGGGGTCCCGCCCCCCCCTCCGCACCGAACGTAGGGAGATCTCGCTGCACAACGTGGCAGCAGCCCCCCCCAGACCTGGCATTAGGCCAAAAACAAAATTCAATAGCTACCAAGACTTGTTTTTGCTCCCCCGGCAAACCCCGGTAGCCCTGGCACGTCGTGCCTTAGGACAGCAAGTCCTATCTGCCACTTACTCTTAGGCGGGGTGCAAAAAGCAACCTTGATTTCAAAGTGATGTCGGACTTTGAACACCCCCCCCCCCCCCCCCCCCCCCCAGTACCGTCCGTGCCCTCTTTGAGGGCACGGGCGTTAACATCGTCTACGACACGGTCAGTGACGACCCGTCACTGCCGTTCCGGGGTGTTTTGGTGGTGGGGTTCCCCGACTTACATAACATCGCTTCTGCCATCACCGGGCAGCCACCAAGTGTGGATATGGACGTGAGCCTGACTGCTTACAAGCCAGAATTGAGGAGGGTTGCGACAATCCTGAAGGACAAAGATCACGTCAAAAAAAGAAAACGTGCAGAGCCCGAGGAGGTGCCCCCCCCCCACTTCTTTTTTTTTTTTTTTTTTTTTTTTTTTTTTTTTTTTTTTTGTTTTTGTTTTTGTTTTTTTTAGGTGTGGACATCAAAGTAATTTCACCATCAACTGCAAAACAAAATATTAAGCCTCAGAGATATTTCAGTGCCTTGTTATTAATAAAATATTTTATTACTACTGATTAATTACAATATTAATGCACGTAAGCCGGTTCAATAATAATAATAATAATAATAATAATAATAATAATAATAATAATAATAATAATAATAATAATTTATAATAATAATAATAATAATAATAATACTATGATATAATAATATTAATATTAATAATAATAATAATAATAATAATAATAATATTAATATTAATAATAATTTATTAATCAAAAAAAATCCTCATCCGCCCACATCCTCTCCTTGCTGAGACCGATGACAAGGTCTAAATCAACGTCAGCTTCAGCGCGGCACTCTTCTTCATGTTTCTGAAAAGATATTGCTGTTGACATTCAAGACAACAAAAAAAATTGATTTTTCTGTTTTGGTTGGAATTTCAGTTTTGGTTGGAATTTTGATTTTGGGTGAAAATTTGAATTTTTCAAATTAACTGCTATATTCGTCCGCAAAATATCGTAAATTTTCGCGAAATGTTACCGTTAAATTTGAAAATTTGAATTTTTGTCACAAAAATGAAAAACTGTCACAAAAATGAAAATCTGACACAAAAATGAAAAACTAATTTTTGTTGTTGTCTTGAATGTCAACAGCAATATTTTGTACACATAGTACTTAGCGCAAAGTGAGCAACGGAACTTGTAGTCTTTTTTCTTGTACCCCCGGAACTGGAGCTCTTTGACACGATAGTTAGCCTGTAAAAGCTCTAACATCCACGTATCGCGACGAGCCGTGTTACGCTTGAAAACAAGCTGTGAATGCATGTTGTTCACTAGCTCCAGCGACTGACAAGAAAACCAGTAAATAGTTCCGTGAAGCTTCAAAAAAAAAAGTGATATGATTAACGGTAAAATGCACGTATGGAGTAATGAAATCCGGATCGAAAGTACCGTAAGGATATACATCCGGGCCTTCCGGCGCATAACGGGCCCATTCTCACCCCTCCTCACCTCCTTCCCATCCTCCCGCCAGTAAACGATATCGTTTGGTTCACCGCCTCTACCAGGTACCTTCAGATACCAAGTCCCATCCTCGATCAGTCAAAGGATGAGCGGGGCCTTGGTATTTCATAGAAGTTAGTTCAAGAAACAAAGTGCTGGTTTGTTTCTGCAACAAATCCGCTTCCGTGTAAGTGAAAATGTGCGGATTGTTGATTTTGCGAAATTGATTCCACCAGCCCGCGCAAAAAGTCTTAATATTTTTCCAGCGGCCCGGGCAGAAAATATTTTCTAGATTCAAATTGTCATCGTAAACTTCCGACATAAAACGACGCAACGCTACACCGCGATCAAGTCCAGTCCATTCATGATTTTTTTTTTCGTCATTATACCGACATTTGAAACCGGAAATTACCTTTCCCGCCCGGTTTTTACCTGCAAGTTGATCTTTGAAGTGCGCGAGTCTTGAGTCAAGGGACGCGTACGGTGAATCAAGCGGAATGTCCAAACTCCAAGGGACACTAGGCTTTCCTGTTAAAATCTCTCGTATAATATAGTCAGTCATCCGGCCGCACACACGCAGCATCATGTGCAGCAAGTCTGGTATGTGTCTTTCAAGCGGGATGTAATGAAAAAGTGATTGTGCATGTTTTTTTCCGGGTTGTGATGCATCATCAGTGCTCTTTCTAGTCACACCCCACTCTACCTCTAAATCTGCTCTATCGTCTGAATGGCATGTGCACAAAAAACAAGAGTTATCTGAAGAGGCTGCTTTATGTCACCGGTCACAAAAAGTTTAACCTTATAATGCCGGCCGGTTTCCGGGGATGTCCATCCATTTTGTTCAAGTTGCTCCAGGTAAGCTAAAAGCTCACCTACAAGTTATTAATAAAAATTTATCAATAGTATTAATAAATAAAACTAATTCAATTATAATCTTAATAAAACTAATTCAAGTATTAATAAAACTTATTCAATTATTAAGAAAGTTTTATTGTTAATAACTTAACGAAAAGAGAGAGAAAGAGAAAGATCGGGGAAAATATGTGTAGAAGAGAAGTGATGTTATCTTCAACATTGTAGGCATCACCCCCCGGATAGCCGGTAAAAAATACCTTTTCCTGGTGACAGGTGCATCAGCTTGTTTTTCAGTATTATTTGTCCGGATTGGACCTGATGCCATTTTATTCCTGGTCTGTTACCGTTTTCCTTTTTGGCTTCACTGAGCTAATATAACGAGACATCATTCTCATTCTTGAGGACTGTGTTTGGTTGTATTACCGACTTTTACGAGCTATCGTTGGGGGCATTACATTTGGAGTCCACATCACTAGGGTGATTTCTTTCTGCTTTGCCACACAGGCAACAGAGTGAATTTTCACTGACCTGTCTCACACGGGGACGTCAGACGAAAACAAATACTCCAACACAGCTCCCTCATAACTCTTTCACAAAACAAATAATTTGATTGGTCTCAAGCGGGTGTCTCGTACCCTCTAGCCCAATCAGTATCTGTGTGCTCACAAGGAGACATCAGATACAAACTCTCTGTCGTTCTTGCTGTTCTCACACAGAGACCAAGAAGAAGGAGGTGGACAGAAGAGTGAAGGAACACACACAAAACACAAACAAGCATAGGGACAGGAGCACAACACTCTACCCTTCTAGTTTGTGCATTTATCTGCATTATCTCACACATACGTCAGAGTATTTTTGCAAATCTCTGATCGTTTTCTAAAGGTAGGTCTGAGAACCTATCCGACCGACTGTCGACTTCTCAAGGAGAGCTTTTCTAGCTTCTCTATTACTATCTGTGTGTAGGTCCAAGTGCCTCATACTAGATACAATATAGAAAAGAAGGAGGAGAAAGTAATCTGAGTAAGGAGAACAAGAAATCGGAGAAAGTCTCAAAGACTATTTTTCTCAAACAAAAACAAACATACAAACAGTGTTTCATAGAGGACAGGGAATCTTATCCTACCATCTCTATTAGTTTCTCTCTTCACTAGTCAATCGACTGAAGGAGGAACAGAACACAAACGAACAAAAACCAAACATAGGAGCTGACACTGTCCTCCTGTTGATCACTACTACGACATCATGTTGACAGAGACCGCCGAAGTGAGTGAATTCTCGGAGGCAGATCAAAGAAGAGAAGAAGAAGAAGCAGGAGGAGGAGGAGGAGGAAGAGGATTGAATGAAGGAGGAGGAGGAGGATTGAATGAAGGAGGAGGAGATGAAGGAGTAGGAGGAGGAGTAGAAGAGGGCTGGGATGATGAAGGAAGATATGGAGGAGACGAAGATGAAGGAGGATTTGAACAAGAAGAGACGGGAGGAGGAGGAGCATATGGTAATCCCTTACCACCTGCCTACACGGGAGGAGGAGGACGAAAAATGATCGACTTGATTCATAGTGATGGAGAGGAGATCACAGTGGAGGAACAACAGTGGGTGCAAGACCACTTTGACCTCACTAAAGAAGAGTTTGATAACAAGATGGGGGGAGAGAAGGATACCTATGTGTGGATCCCTCAGGATCAAAGAAGAGAGAAAAGTCGTGCTAAAAAGGATGTTTATATCCTATTATCAAACACAGCACAGCTCCTCGGCAAACTGGTCTCTGATCCAGAAGAGAGAAAGAAGATACAGCATATCAAGTTTGGGGACACACACACCCACCTTGAATTACTCGATGCTATCTTTGGGGTGTACACTCAAACCCTGATTTGGGAACGTACATACGGCCCACGATGTGAGGGTTACCTCCAGTACACAAACCCAAAAGCAACGGCCAGATTCCTCGCGACTGGTCAGGAGGCAGTCGATGTAACAAAAATGAAGACCAATCTGGGTTCGAAAAACTCGAGTGGTATATTTCATTTTTTTACAATGGAAATAAAGGCCTTGGAGGAGGGGAAGGCAGAGATGGAAAAAAGCATTAAGGCAGCAGGAGAAACTCATCCTGTGATTGATGAGTTAGAGAAGACCGACAGAGTTCTGACCAAGATCAGACTGTTGATGGGTGCGTTACTGCACAAGGAGGCATGGAAGAGATGGATTCCTACCAAGGCTCACTCTGTCCTTAAATCACTTAGTAACGCACCACCGGTCGCCAACAAAGCAGGTGTTGACCAATATGTGGAGAAATATAATTTTCTCAGATCTGCTTCTGAATTGGTGGCCTTTATCACTCATGCTCAAAAGCTGGTGATATCTGAGAAGAAGAAGGCGAAAGAGAATGAGGACTTCGAGAAGACGATGAGACTGGAAAGAATGAAAGCAAAAGTGAGTGGTGCAAAGACACACCCTCCGACATATTTGACCCTACCAGCTCCTGCCCCACCAGCCCCTGCACCCTCGGGCTCAACTACGGTGGTGGTCACAAACACGGAGAAGAAGGACAGACAGAACATCATACATGCCTTCAAGGGGAAGAAAGGAGGAGTGGCAAGTCTCATGCTATATGCCAAGACGAGCTCAGACAAAGACTCTGATGCTTCGCTTTTGAGCAAGCTCAAAGAGATCAATGCCTGCATGAAGGCTTTTCCTTGCGACGAAACGCAGGAATACGAGGCCCTTGTTACTGTTTTTGACCAATCTCTAGTCTCGGAGGGATTTGATCTGACACAGTACAAGTTTTTGAGGAGGAGATTAAGAGAAACAATGCAACAGGCCTAGACGCTCAGTGTGAACTGGCGGTGGCCACACTCATTTCATATTTTCAATCTCATGGATACCAGCATCTCTGCACTGGTACTCTCATAGGATTTGAAATCTTTGAGACAGTGGCGATGAGTTTGAGGAGTGCTGTTGGCTTGGCGGCGACCCTTACGGAGGTAGTTTCCTCCTATGGGCTATTCTATGGCCGCAAGTCGATCATCCTCTATTTCTTTTCGGCGTTACACACAGTTAACCCGAGTAAGCTTACTCAGCTCATACAACAATGCTCGACGTTTAGCTCAGTGAAGTCCAAGAACTTCCTCGAGACACACGTGTTCGAAAATGCGGTTCAAAGCGTTGCTCCGTCAGCACTGTTTCAAGAAGTGATGAGTGCATGCTCAAACATGGACTCGCTCACGGAGGCACATACGGCACAGGCAGGCGGTGTACCTGTTGGCGCACAAGCCACGTACACAAACAGAGTTGCCGGTTGGAAGAGACAGAGAGAGCCAGACCTGAAGACCGCATGTTGGAGGTGGTTCGCGGGCTTGCAGTGTAAGGCACAGATGGAGAACAGAGACTGCTCTTTCAATCATGATAGGCAGAACCCAACAGCAAGGGCAAATTTTCTGAGCAGGACGGAAGGCAAGGAACCGGGCCTTTTCAATATGCTTCAGATTGCCGCTGTGAACGAAGGTTGGTATGCCAATATGTGTGATGATGAGGAGTTACGAGAGGCAATCATTACCTACATGAAGAGGATGAAGGAGAAGAAGGAGGAAAGGGAGAGACAAAAGAACTTAAAGGCCTCTCAAAGAGGACGAGAAGGAGGAGCAGGAGCAGGAGGACGAGGAGGAGGAGGAGGAGGAGGACGAGGACGAGGAACATGGAGAGGAGCCTCGAGGTGGCAGGGAACCCCTCAGAGAGGAAGAGGAGGAGGTCGGGGATATACCCCTTATGGAGGGAGAGCTGTTCGAGCTCCAGCCCCCCCACCCAGAGGAGGAGGAGGCTCGTGGGCAAGCTCCAACCCAAATTTCGGTCGAGCTCAGGCCTGCAACACTGCCTCGGAGACCGATACGTCATCCTACCCGGACACTACTCAAGGTAATCGTTTCGAGGTGGTGGAATGACTGGAGGGGGAAGAAGAGAGGAAGGAGAAGACTGTGAAGTTTAACCCTAAAGTCACAGTGCTTTCTAATGCTGTTGTGCAGACTGGGCCAACGCTTCCTCTATGTGAAAACAAAGATGTGGGTACACAGAGACTGCAGCCCCAAGGTAGTCTCATACCCGTTCATACAGCACGGTTACCAATGATAACTGATGCAAATAGGAAGGCGAGACTTGCGATGGAGGCGAGGAGGCCAATGGCAGACGTATCGCCTCGGCCAAGCAAACAACCACGAACAGACTCAATGTCTACGGTCGCGGCGGGTGGCGAGCAAAAAGACAATGTGTGTACTCAAGTACCACAAGACAATGTCGCTCAAATAGTAAACGCACCAGTACCGCAGAATAATAAAAATGTTAATGAGGTGAAGCAGGAGGAGAAGAAGGAGGAGTTGAAAAACTTAGAGACAAGACTCCAAAATTTGGAACGTAAAGTTCTTGTTCTCGCAGCCAATATACACAGGCCCGATGCTCTGTGTTATACGGAACTTTATTGTGAAACATTGAAGACAATATTAAAAGTTGGTAATGATACGATGGCGAATATTAATATTGTCGGCAGGAAGTTTTTTAATCGATACCGGGACTGGGTGGACGGAAATATGAAAAAGTCAACGGGCACTCTCAAAGGAGAGAGCAGCCGGACGAATATCACGGGAATCATCACACTGACCTTTAAATTGAAATCCGCACGAGTATACCGTATGGACCTCTATGTCGTCCCCGGTTACCACGGGTCAATATTACTATCGTATGACCAATTGGCTACGATGGGGGCTGTGATTGATTGCGCCGCACGGCGAGTGATATATGGAGTAAAAAGAGGAGAAGAGAACGATATTGATCCCTTCACCGCTACTGAATCTTATGAGGCTTATGAGCTGAGTCTAGCGACGGATCACAAAAAGACTGCCATCGCACATGAGGCACTTGAGGTGTACGTTCACCCCCATGTCGTAAGACCGGATGAACTGTCCTGGACCGACAATTGGGAATCCCAAGTGTGCACTGTCACAGTTCCGACATGCCATTGGGACAAAAGTCTATTGATGACTTAATCGAGAAGCGAAAGGAGGAGATTATATGTGTCGCACAAAGAAGCCCGTCGTTGGCGAGATTCGCGGAAGGAGTAGGAACAGATGTCCATATTACTAACGGATACTGTTTCCATGCGAAAGTAGGAGAAGAAAAAAGGGAGGAGTTTGTACCAAGGAGAACGGGGCGAATCCCGGATACTCCACCAGAAACTATTAAAAGTTGTATTACTGATTTCTGGGGTGACGAGCCCACGTGGCCGCGTTCACTGTCTGAAGTGAAGAAATGCTTACGGACTTTATTCGAAAATAATAAGCCGTATACTATTATCCTGCCATATAATGAGAAGGCGATATGGGCGCAGGAAATAAGGGACCGGCTTATTGATCATCCTATACCGGTACCCTCTCGCAAGCAACAGCTAGTGGTGGCTTGTCGTATGGGAACTCGTGAGCAGAGCAGTGCATACAAGCGGAAGCTCAGAGACCTCGACAAGTTGAAATTGATACCGCAAGCATTCACATGCTTTGATGGTTTTTACACCCGTAAAGCTCCTTTGCAATACGCGAGACTCATTGACATGCTGGTGGAGCTCGGTAAAGATGATGAGCCGGACACGGTCACGTATGAAAAGACGGGCCTAGATGATGTCTCGGAAGAGGACTTAGGAAAAAACGGGAAAGGAGAGGGTGGGTTGTTCTAAGGCCCAACCCCCCCTCTTCGTTTTGAATTTTGCTATCGTTTGCCATTTTTGCCATATTCGTTCATATAAGGGCGATAACAACATTATCCCCCCGTTTTTACATACTGCCAAAAAAAAGTTGTGTTGTCAAGTTGTCCAAGGCAAATCGGCTTCCCGAAGCGAAATGTCGGGTGAAGTTGGCTGCCACCCCCGCAAATACCTTTTTTGATATTCGGGCCATTAATTTCTACAAATCAAAAATTACTTTTTTCTTTTTGTGCCGTTTGGTTTCAATTATGTTCTCGGAAAATTTACATTTATACATATATATACTATTTATAAAAAACAATGAATTGCGAATTCTGCGACAAGAAAGGATACAGACGTGTTTCATTGCGAGGACATATATCCATCATATGTAATGATTGCTTACAGCTATGTAGAAATTGTAAAGTTGTAAGAACTCCTGAGAATTCTTATGCTAATAGAAACTACTGCAAGGAATGCTGTAAAAAATACCAGAACGAATATGCGAAAACACACAAACAAGTATTAACACCTGAGCAAAAAGCTTACAAAAACGAATACAACAAAGAAAGGGGTAAAGAAAAAGTCAAATGCCCACAATGTGATAAAGAACTAAGCAGAGGTTATTTGAGTTCGCATATCAAAGAAATACACGAAAATAAGAAAACGATATTAAGCGAAGAAGCAAAACAAAAAAAACGAGAAGCGGTGAGAAAGCGAGGAGCGGAAAAAGTCAAATGCCCCAAATGTGATAAAGAATTAAGACGAGATGGACTAGCCGAACACACTGAAATACACGAAAACCCAATCAAGCAATGTAAAAGTAAATTCAAAAAATACATAAAATGGGTAAATGAAGCTAATCCAGATTTGAAACAAGAGCAGAAGAAAGCATTAAAACATTTGATATCTGCGTGGAATAAAAATAGCAAAACTGTTCAAGATTTATTTGATATGAAAGAGCATCATTCGTATATAAATGGCGCATCGTTAAATGAAGAATTGTGGAAAGACTACATAGAAAATATACTACATTACCGTGTAAGTTTGATGAAATATTTACACAAACATAATAAACCATATAGCACCAAATTAAAAGAAATTAATTATTTACATTTATAAAAATAATATTACATATATATAAGATGCCACGACCAAAGATATATGAAGGAGACGAAAGGAGAAAAAGGAATAATGAGAAAGCTCTCGCATACTATTACCGCAATAAAGACCGCCTAAACGAAGAACGGCGAGCCAAAGCAAAGATGTTAGTTCAATACAAACAAAATATAGAAGAATACAAAAAGAAGATACAGGAGTTAGAAGAGCGACTTACTAAGTCAGATTAATAAACAATATTTTTTTTTGGTAAGCATTTTACATCTAAACATATCGTATATATATATGTAAAGCATTAAATAATTATTTTTCAAAAAATTTATCCTGCCTATCTATATACAATGGACCAATACCAACCAGAACTATTTCAGCTCTACAATATTGAGCAACGAGGAGACTACATCAGACAAATAGGCAAAAGAAGATGGTATCGCATTACCACTCCAACCGCCCTGCGACTTATAAACAGATTAACAGGTGGCCACCCCGAACTCGTCGGCAGACAAGGCTCACTCGTTATACAATATGCCCAGGGGTGGGAAGCTCAGCTCCAACAGCTAAATCCAAATACAAGTTATCTAGTCCATCTGGATTATGAAGGATATCACGGACCAGTCAGAGGAATATACAGAGCCAACGAATTAAAGCGGTCAATCAATGCGGTTAGAAACTTTGTAGAACGGCAAGCAAGGTTTTACGAACAAAGAGAAGACAAAGACCTTAAAGTTATTACAATTGACCAAGTTCATCCGCAAAATAATGCTGTCATACCAATGGCACAGGGTGAAATAAACTGTGTGCTAGAATGTATTATGAAAGACTTTCCAAACCCAAACAATAGAAAACGAAAGCGAGACAATATTATAATAGACCGCTTCAAGGATATCAAATATGCGACAGAAAAGGACCTAACAGAAATGGAAGACTTTATCCGATGTAGGATTTATGTATTTGATGGTATGAATATACTGTGGCGAGCATCTACCAAACAATACCCAAAACAGATAATAATCAGATGTAGCGATTATCACGCCACATTAATACAAGGAAAACAAAAAGACATTTGTATCCAACACATAAAATCAATTGAGCTACTATACGATATTAACGAAAACATACCAGAGCCACGGCCTCAATATGCTACTAACCACGAAGCCAGCAATGTGAAACTATCTACGAACCAATACGAGAACAAATGGATATCACAGGAAGAACTCAACAATATACAAACTAAAATTGACCTACAACATAAGGAGTGTTATTCAATGATGGACCATTCTGGAAACATTATTGGAATAGTAGATAAAGAAAATAAACTAAACTATAAATGCTTAGACCGTTTCAAACACGCATCATTCGTTCCTAAGGATACCACCGCTTGGTCATTGCCTTCATACTTCAAACAGGTATTCATAGAATGTCTTATTAACAAACACAAACCCAAACACCGCACACAAATCACTGAACCCAATATATTAAGACACGTAAAATCTGGTCAAATACCGTTTCATCATATCTTTAATCATCACACCAAAAGCCCCAATAAGATACACCAGATTGATATGGTAAAAGCCTATACAAATGCTTCGTTAGGTAATATGGGTGAAATGTCTTCTTACTTCAATGAATACCCAACAGCTCCTCGCAACATAATTAATATAAACCAAGACCTAACCCAAGAATACTACAATAAACTTAAACCTCTACACGGTTATGCGGTTTTTGATTACGACCAAAAGCACCTCAAAGTGCCAACCTTCTTCAACGGCTACACCACAAAGGGAACCCAATGCCAACCCATACCCGCATTGTTGTATATGTTTGACCAAGGGGTTAAGATATTTATTAAGAGGTTATATGTAGCAGACGACCACTTTAACCCATTCAAAACTTTCACAGAACACATATCAAATATGCAAGATTACTACTTTGATAAGCCTGGCTATGAACACGATACCTTAGCCAAAGCAACCAACTTACTGGTAGGCTCTTTGAACAAGAACATACACCGAACTCAGCAAGTATCTACTATTTCAAAAACATACAACGAGCGAATACATTTTATGATGAAAGAAAAAGGGTATAGGTTATTGTTCCTGAAACGAGTTAAATACGACAAGACCAAATACACCGAAATGGGCAACGACCTACTACCAGAGCGAATGATATACACATACCAAGACACAAACCAAACAGATAACATATTTCAAATGTCTCACTTAACTGGCTATGTGTTAGCATACCAAAAGATAGTTCTTCATAACCAAATGTTAAAGCTTGTAAATACTGGGCGAACTTTACTATATTCTAATACAGACAGTATCGCATACGAAGGCGAATATATGAAAACAGGAAAAGAATTTCGCCCCGAGGTTTTAGAACAGGATGAGTTCATAGCACCACAACTGAATATGACTTGTTTCGTTTCCTACATAAATGGCGAACCACGAATAACATACCAGCGACACAGCGGTTTCAAAGACACACTACCATTACAAAAATTCTTAGAAACACCACATAAACAATATCCAGAGTTCTCCGCCTTTGAAGATACAGAGCTTCCAGATTATAGCACCAAAGACGAATATATACCTTTACCAGAACAAGAATTATTACTCATTCACGGCAAAGCTGGAACGGGTAAATCTGAAATGATTAAATACCTAACTGGTCAGCCATCAAAATACACTAACACCCATTTCAAAAACAAAAAGACTTTATCAACCGCTATGACACACAATGCCCGCCAAGTTATTAATTCTGAATATACACTCCAAAAAATACTAACAATGCTATGTCATAGACTTCCGCTACCGATACCAGTGGGCGAAGAAGCCATTAATCACAGAATAACGATTGATGAAGTTTCTATGCTTACCTCCAAGAATTTAGAAAGTCTGGACCATATGCTCAGAAAATACACCAAAATCAACAGACCATTCGGCGGTGTATCAATTATTCTGTTTGGCCACTTAGCTCAGCTTCCTTGCCCAGACCCAACATCCGAACCATTTCACAAGTCAAAAACTTTCAAGCTATTTACAAAAATAAATCTTGATACAAATTACAGACAAGCCAAAGACCTAGTTCTACAATCTATATTAAATAAGGTAGAAGACTATTACAAAATAGGTGGTAATGAGCTTAGCCAACATAAAGCAAAAGACTGCCTACCTGATATACTAACACTTGAAGAATTAGATGCTCTCAATAAGCAAGTTAAGCCACACCCTAAACCGACTGACAAAAACCCGCCTTTAATATTACACCACTCTAACAACAATGTTAATGAAAGCAATAACAAAATGCTACAAAATAAACCTCTTAAAACAGGTCATCAGGTTGTGTTTCGTTGTAATACAAAAAAAGTCCATAACGGCGATATTCACACTATTACTAGGGATACCAAAGAACATATATTCATTACGATTGACGATATTGAGCAGAAATTTGATAGAAAAAAAACGATACCAGACAAGAAACCGTATGCTGACATCCAGCCGACATTCTCATCTACCATCCACTGCTCACAAGGCCGAACAACACCAGTGTGGATAAATCTAGACCTACTGTCAATGAATTTGTTATATGTTGCTTTAAGTCGTGCCACTTGCTTAAACGATATTGGACTATCAAATGATGTATGAAAGTCATAAATAAATTTTTTTGGCTCCTTTCCCTTTGAAGCTCCTGATTGTATGAATTCCTTTTTTTGGTTTGACTAACTTAGTATTAACTGCCGTAGCACCTAGCAATGAAACGGGGTCAAATGCGGTTCGGTAATTCGTGATAGCTGCCGCGGTCTTCGCCCTTTTACCTTTTGGATTTACTTTCACAGCTACTCGGTCAATCACTCCTTCCACAAAGTCTCTTGTGCTACTGCCTTTGTTGTATGTGGTCGCCCTTACCCCAGTCTGTCTGCTCAGGTCTTTCGCAATCGTTCCTCCAAGACTATGACCCGTTAGCTCTACATTATCCTTACCATATTTCTTTATGACATCATTAACCAGCTTCTGCTCTTCTTTATATCTCGGTGTTCTTTTTAATACTCCCTTCACCAATGCGACATCGGTTAGCAGGTCCCGCTTATCTACTGAAGCTCTAAATGCCACAATCGCCTTACCATTTTTTTCATACACCGTTGATTTTTCTTTGCTTGCGACTGGCTTCCAACCGTCAGCACCCTTTCTCTCTGACGAAGACAAATAGACATCCTCTGATAAATCCGCATTGCCTCCCTTCTGCCGTTTCCATTCCTTACCAGCTTTTTTCAATGCTTCACCATAGGTTATACCGTGTTTAGCAGAGTAAGCCTTAACAAAGACAATCCACTCGGTCATTCTATATATTTAATTTTTATTTTTTTCCTGCCTCCTATATACACCACTCTACTATGTCCGCCCTCACTAGACTGTGCGAGAAGTTCCAACAACTTTCCATTGAAGGAGAAAAAAAATCCTTCTCGTTGGACTTTATTCAAAAGGTAATCCACGACGAAATAAAAGCGATTGAAGAAATGAGAAATGCTCAGCCGAACTCGTTTCATTTCGGGAAATACAAAGGTAAAAAAATAGAAGACATCGCAAAGATTGATAAGCCGTATATTGAATGGCTAGTTCGTCAGCCGTGGTGTAGCAATAAAGACGAATTGAAGAAGTACTGTCTATCGCCGTAGGAGGTATTTATCGTAGGTAATACATTTTACCTCTAATATTTATTTCTTTTTTTATAATTCGCAGTATTGCTTTCTGTTTGTGAAAGTCGCTAAATTTGGTGAAATGCGGTTCTTTCAATAAACCATCTTCAACTTCTATTTCTCTATTTACTTCAAGGTATTGTTGAAGGATGTCTTTGAATTGTATGATGTCAAAGTGGTGGTCAATATGGACATCAACCCGCTCATATATATCACCACTTATTTCGCATATGTATCGTGGTTCTACGAATACATCAATAGCCATAAGGTCAAGATATTCTTGTATTTGCGGTCTTATTGTATTCCTGCTCGCATCTTTTATTACTCTCGCCATTTTTTTTAATTTGCTAAGGCCTATGAGTTCAACACAGCAATTCCACGAAAACGGCTTACCATCTACACGAAAGTGTTTGCTTCCTGTTGTCAAATTACTTTCAACATCAACGATACCATTTTTTAGACAAGGGTGATGGGTTATTAGGTCTAGCACGAAATTGCTATCTTCTGGGTTCAGCACTTCACCATCGTTATATTTGCTTATCAGTCTTCTTATGTAGGATTTGATAGATGCTTTTGTTAGAAACCGCCTACCACCCACAAAATACAACTTACGACTATACATTACTATATTATTATATTAGAAAAAATTATTACAAAAATAATTATATATTCACATCATTGGTCTTCTAAAAAATTAACGATAACACTCACATTTCCTCCATTATTAACAGTAGCGACAGACTTTTGTAAAAATGTTAGATTTTCACCAGGAGAGAGTTGTATGTCGTAAGTTCGCAGGTCAATAAGCTGGCTTGAAGTAGCATTAACATAAAGTTTAAGAATGACATCCGATATAGTGGCACCACCAACGGCAGTCGCAGCGGTGTCCTTTGATACCATTGAAGTTTTTGTATCAATATCCGCAAAGTTCTCGCCAGTAAGTGTTCCAGTCGTTTTCACAATCCGCACTATATTAACTTTGGTGTCTTCGTTTGATATGCTCACGAGAGATGGATAAACAATTGAATAATTGGTCACAGCATTAAAAGTTGTTTTATTTTTTATGCTAATAATTGGGCTTTCCGTTGTGCTCGCTGGCTCACTTCCTTCCGCTTCGTTTGATATGCTTGAATTAATACTGTTGGTACCCTCAATAAACATACTACAACTGGCTGTTTTCAATGTTTGATTAGCATTACCAGTTCCATAATTTCTGATACAAGCCGAAAAAGGTAGGGTTGTATTTGAAAGACTAACACCCACATTCGCATTCGCATACCTAATTGTATGAACCAGCTGAAATTCTCCACTTGATGGATTTTCTATGTAGAACCTTATAGCACCAAAGCCAAGATATTGAAATTTAATCTGGAATACATTACCTTTGGACCAGTCTATGATAGGCATAATTTTGGTTCCATCACACGGGTCATCCCAGTTCGCCTGTGCGATAAGTGTCGGCACCCCTCCTTTAACACTGGCAATATTCATACCAGTCGCTCTTATTTTGTAAAAATAGAAGCCATTAGTAAAATCACTTTCACCTATGCCGATATATGAATTGTAGTCTTTTGTTTCATCAGTATTCCATAAAGCAGTAAATCGTGTTAGAACTCCCATTCCAGTTCTGTATTTAATTCTTTTTTTACTCGTCAATACAGCATTCGCGGTCGTCTTCACATCTGTTTTAAGTTCGGCCATATTCGCATTAAATGAAATGGTAGCATCAGTTTGAGCTGTTGTCCATATTCGTGTATTGATAGTGTATGGGAAAATCTCTTGTAATACTGGTGTTAATTGACCGACCAATGCTTCGCCGAAAGCGGTTTTCATACTATTGGTTTCAACATTGCCGTCATATCCGACTTTGACATTAATGAAATCTCCGTCAGGGTCTTGTGCTATCAAGTTTCTTTGGTGAGACATAGTAGGAGCTACGACCTCAAAAAATGTTTTGTTAGAGTTCCTATATTATCAAAAAAATAAATCTAAAATTTTTATTAATTTTTTTGGTGAAGCTTTTTTTTAAAAAAGGTTCATTAGGTTCTAGTAATGGTGCCATTCTTAACGGTTACTTCTTGCTGAGTGACGACAAATGTATAATGATTGGCCGCAATATTCGCAGTGGTAGCAATAAACTCCCATCGTCGCTCGGTGTCTAGGGGTAGTCCGCTGATTTCATTTTGGTCCTTGCTCCACAGAGGGCGAGTATTGTCAAAGCTATCGCACCAAACCCAGTTGTATTGATAAAAATTGCTATTCATCAAAGCAGAGCCTTCCAACTTTGGTTTAAGATACATATAGTCTTCTAGTTTTCCAGTTTGACAATCAACATTGAATTCTTGAAGTCGTGCTCCGTCTAGTGTGGTATAAAAAGTTTGGACCTTTGAGCCGAGCAGGTTGCTATTGTCATAGGCGGTGTTCTTATTTTCGGTTGTGTTGAAAACAGAGTGATAAATTTTCTTAATTCGCCGTCCGTGGCCTCTGTCAAATCTAAGGATAACATTTTGAGAAGTTGAAGCGAGCCCGACAGTATTTTTATACAAATAAGAATAATCAATGTTGAAGCTCATACCTTCGGGGCTCATAATCTTCTGTTGAATTGATTGAACAACATCTGGGTTAGTTTCAACAGCTAAGAACAGGCTGAGATTAGTAATAGTAACATTTGAATCAGCTACCGCAACAGTGCCTCCGCCAGTGGAAAGAGCATCATTGTTATAATAAAAGATTTTGGGTGTCTGCTGCCAAACAATCCGCAAGGTCAAAATTTCTGGAAACATAATAGTTTTATCCAGAGCGAAAATAGTATTGTAAAGCATTCCAAGATTAATCTTAACATTAACACTCGGGCTGGCATTGTTAATAGTTCCAGCTGAAAAATACTTAGCCTCATTAAAAGCAACATTAACGAACTTACTCGTGCCAGTCTCATTCGCGATAAGGGCATCATCGTGTCGGCGGGCATTTGTGGAGGGTTGTGCCATCCAAGCCTTTAATGCGGCCTGAACCTGAGCCTTAGCAACATCAATGCCCGTATCAATTTGCCCCGCCGCATTTCCTGCTATTGCCGAAGCGGCCAATGCTGTTTGTAATGCGGCCAACCTTGTAGCATCGCTAGCGGGTTGAAATGTAGTTGTAGCATTACACTTTTGAAGCATACAACCAGCTCCACTTCCATTGTCGTGGTTTTCCAAAGCGAGTAAATCATCAATGGAGGTTTCGGGTTTCCAAATCATCTTGGTGATATTGCCGACTTCGTTAATGTCGCAAAGATAAACACCACCTCTCGTAATCAATTGAATCTGTCTAATTGGTGCCAGACAGTCCATAAAGCATTTATTGTAGTTTCCAGCCTTCGCCTCTGGGGCATAATTAAAACTCAAAACAGAGCGAGCCAAGTTGAACGGACGGCTGATAAGGTCAAAGTTGCTTTCCTGTCCTCCTGCGGTAGAAACAGTAACAGTAATAGAACCCTCACGAGGGGTAAGCTTATTCAAACGATAAGAAGCACTGATGTAGTCAGTTTTAGAAAAGTCTAGTTCGCCTCCGTGTTGTGTAGGCATTTTTGTGAAAACTTACGAACTCAAAAACGATTTGTAAAAGGTTCCTATATTAATCCCCCAAAAAAATAAATAATTCTAAAATTAATTATCTAGATTTTAACAAATTAAAAAATGATGTAAATAGACTAAAATAATTCGTCTCGCGGTAAATCAACAATGTCATTACAATGCCGAGGCCGTTGAGATTAACTGGTTGGTCGTTTTCGTCAGTCAAGTAAAACCGATACAAATTGCTTGAACTAGTAGATAGTCGTTTGCCGTATTCACTGCCCGAGCCGTCGTAGATAACAGAGCCAAACGGTATTTCATTCGCGGTATATATTTCCTGTAATACGTGATTATCGCCTTCGCCTACTAAATCTGACTGTAAATATAATGTTTTTTCGCCAGTCAAGATTATGACATTCGGCGACCTAATAGTATTATTAGCAAAGAAATATGTTGAGTCGCGGTCAAAACCCATTACTTCGTGAATGCGAGTTTCGCCGTCAAATATAAATCGCGGTTGAATGCCTCCGTTATTCGCTACGGTAAATAATAGCTTGCCGTCTTCTGGGTCGGTGTTTGTGTTGTTGCTTGTTATTGTGTATGTGTAGTCATTGGGGCTGTCTGCGGTTAGCACCTCGGCCAGCTTATTCTTTAAGTTATTCATTGTGTAGTTGCCCTCGGGTATCGTAATCAGAGCCTCAAATCCATCTTCGCTCAGAGTAAAAGTATTATATGGCGAAGAAACAGAATAATACGACTTCGGCACATATATATGTAAAATTTTACAATGTGTTGGATTGTCTAGCGATTTCATATCAATGGAGTGAGTGAAATCACTGTCCGTGCCGTTTATCCTATTTTTGCTATTGACATAGTAAATATTGCTACTTCGCCCACCTCTATATTCCATCGCAGAGACTAGTCTCCGCACCTCTAATTTTGGATATATAATAGAAAATATATTTTTGTTTTAATTGCTCTAAATAAAAGTATCAAAACCATACCCATTCTGGACTTTCAACTCATCGGCTTCTTTTTCTTTTAAGTCCGTCCAACCGCTGGCGAATTTAAAGCGATTACCTTTCGCCCGCTCTAACAAAAACCTAATACTATGCCACCCGCAGGTATCTGTTGTGTCGCTTTGGTTTTTGACTTGATTAACCTTCATAAGCAGATATGTGTTTGGCTTGCTCTTTTCAATAAGCTGTTTCATTTGGTGAAGAAATAGCTCAGTCGGCTTATACAGTGCGAGAGGGTCGTAGATTTCAATAGTGTCATCTTTAATGGTATCAATCCAAACAGCAATCCAATGTGAGCCTGGTTGGCTAGACTTATCCAAGTTCATTATAAATCCATACTTCTTTCTTTTTTCTGGTTTCAGTTTGTTTATTTCGTCGCTCGCCACAGTCCCCAAATACCATTCGTGCTTTTTCATAATGTTGTCTATTTCATCCGTCATTAGAACTAACCATTCGGCAAAGATGGGGGTATCACTTTTTCCGAAAATTTTCCAAGATTTTTAGCAACTTTCAGAAAACTTGTGCAAATGAAGGGAAATTCAGTATTTAGTTGCAGAACATAATAAAATGATATTAAAACATGTTTTTATTAATAGTCAACCACTTAGACTTCACCTCCGGAGGTGGACAGAAACCGGTCTGACACCTAATTTTTCCACTTTTTTCATTCCGGCGACGACAAGACTATGCTGGAAACAAGCGACAAAAATGCACAGCTTGGTTTTTTTGCTTTGTTTTATTTGTTTTTAGTATTTTCCTACATTATGAGCTGCTTTTACTTCAAAAAATCCCTGCCGCCGCTGTGATAGGGGATTCACGTGGGTAGTGGAAGGGGGAGGGGGGGGGGGTGGTTTTTGACTATGCAAGTAAAGAGATTAGTTGAATTCTCAATTAATAACACAAATCTAGGTGTAATAATATTATTATTTAAGATTACTAAGTTCAGTAAGTTAGAAACTTATCCTTGCATTCAAAAATATCTTTAAACGTTGGTTATCTCGCTAGTAGTAGCGCATATGCACCCGCAAACCTACAAGTGCACCCCCCACACAAAAACAACAAAATAAAAGCAATGCCAAACAATTACAAGCATCTGGCAAAGAAAAGAAAGGAAAAGGAAGCGATACAAGAACCTAATCCATGTAGTCAAAATCAACGTCTCAGCGCCATCGACGCTAATGCAAACTCAAAAAAACTTGGTGAGTTTTGCGGGGTGGGGTGGGGGAGACCGGTGCCGCGTGGGGGTGTGGTGTTACCGGTAAAAGCGCTAGCTGCCATGCGCGCGATCACGTCCTCCAGTACTTGTTCTTTCTCGCTCTTGCTATTATTACTGTTATTATTATTATTAGTATTATTTTTAGTATTATTATTATTGTTATTACTCTTGTTGTTGTTGTTGTTGCTGTTGTTCTTCTGGGTTTTTTTCTTTTTCTTTTTCTTCTGACTTTCCTCCTCCTCCTCCTCCTCCTCTTCTTCTTCCTCCTCCTCCTCCTCCTCCTTCTTCTTCTTCTTCTTTTTCTTCTTGTCCTGCAGCTGTTGTTGCTTTTCTTTTTCCATCCTTGCCTTCTCTTTCTGCTCCCTTGCATCCCTCTCCTTTCTCTCGTCTTCTAGAAGTTTCTTAATGGATTGTGTTTGATCTGCAATAGCCTTGTTGACAAGGGACTGAACGACTGCTCTCGAAACACCAGCGGCCGAACCCTCCTGAGTACACAATATTATCGTACACAGGACGGTCCGGACACCGGTGATTTCAAAGCAGGCGTTTAATCACTTATAAAGAAGGCAATTACAGAACAAACCAAGGCCATTAAGAATTGCTAGAAGACGAAAGAAATCAGAGGGAGGACAGGGAGAAGAAAAAGGTGCAAGAAAGGAAAGAAAAAAGAGAGGCAACAACAGGAAAATAAGAAGGAAGGAAAGAAGAAGAAGAAGAAGAAGAAGAAGAAGAAGAAGAAGAAGAAGAAGAAGAAGAAGAAGAAGAAGAAGAAGAAGAAGAAGAAGGAGGAGGAGGAGGAGGAGGAGGAGGAGGAGAGATTTCATACCTCGTCGACGTGCTCTTGCTGTGACTCGTCC
>WBZZ01006936.1:0-42500 GCA_019918135.1 Paulinella micropora | reverse complement strand
CTGTTGTCGCTGTTGTCGCTGAAAAAGAGAGAGATAGAGAGAGAGAGAGAGAGAGACAAAGACACAAACATTAATGTCTCCCTCTCTCTCTCTCTCTCTAGGCATGCTGAGGGCTGCCAAAGCGCCGATTTACGTGGCCCACCGCGATGGTGGTTACGGAGTTTTTGCCAGTATATACCTTCCTCCTTCCTTCGAGCTTGGGATCCTGGAAGCGGGCGGACGTGCTCTGAATCTTGATCGTAGTACTGCTTTATCAGAGCATTTTACTATGAAAATTGGGAACTTACTTCAAACTGGCATGCATCCCATTCACTTTATTTCCCCTTCAAGCAGAAATGCTTTGCATCTAATAAATTCTTCATCAAAAGGATTCAACTCGAGTCCTGAGAAGCTTGACGATACTCCCCGACCTAACGTGAAGGTAAATTAATAACCAGTACATCATATATGAAAATTGCTACAATTCACATGCGTAACTAGTAATGTGACAGTCGCCATACATAAAATAAAAAAACATGCAAATGCACATGCATTATTACATATATACATGCGTATACATCATACATACATGATTGTTACGTGCATTCTTTTCCAGATCAGCAAGGGGACTCCAATCGTCACGGTGAGCACTGCAATAGGCAAAGATGAAGAGATTTTGCTCAATTATGCGCCGAATCCGGATTTAAGCATCACTACGCTACCGAGCGATGCATACCCGCACTGGCTGAAAGAAGCTGCCAAGCAACGCGCTAAAATTCCGGTATTTTTGTACGAGACGGACATTGGCCATGTGTGTTTCATTGTTCCTGAGCAAGAGCATCCTATTCCTTTGAAGTTAGTGTCATTGACGCACGAAGAGAAGCTTGCGCTTTTGAGCACGGTTAGTAGTGTTACTTCCGATGGATGCGCAACTTCGCAGCCGGTGTCAAGATCTTTATCTATGTCAACAGAGCAGAAAATGAAGTTGCTCAACAGCGTTACTTCTGTTTCAGCTGCAGAAAGTCAGAATACTCTTCTGCGAAGGGCGAGCTCTAGCGTTACAGTTGTGCTGGAAAAATCAAGCTCTAGTAATACGAAGGTAATAAATAAATAAAATCAATCACTAGGTAGCTTCTTATTTGATTTATTTACAGGTACTTGGTTCTGACATCGATACTGACGTGGACCAGAGGGAGGAGCCGCAGAGTAGTCCGGTCAAGTTCAAAGATAATAGTGGGAGACTTTTTGTTCCTACTGGATCTTTGGTAATTCTCTTTCTCTTTTGCTTGCTTGCGAAAGTTGGTAGCTATTGTGGTTTGTTTAGAGCGTTGACGAAGGCGATTCGGATAATGATTCGAAGTGCTACCGTGAACCTACCGATCCTAGCGATACTAGGCTCCCCCCTCTGGTCGACGACGAATATGTTGGTGCGGAATCTAGTATTCTGGGCAACTACAACGAGCTGATGGAATCAAATGAGCTGTTATGTGACCTGATGAAATTGTCACCACTTCCTGTACAACGAGCACGCAAAAATCCCACTCGCCCCTACAAAATGAAACACCGCACCAAAGGAAACGTGAAGTTACAGAGACAGGAAGCGCTCAAGAAGTTGTTGGGGATAACCTTCGCAGACCTGGATAGAGAAGTGAAGTCTGTTTGCTGTCAAAAGTGGAAGTGTTACTCATTCATCGACACGCGCGATGTGCTACACACGCGAGCGAAGAACGCAGCATCGTCACTAAGTGAGCTTTACACGTGGACAGCTGCTCAGCTTGAATCCTTCCAAACTAAAATTGGTTCGTTTCAATATATGTACCTAACGGAGGCTGTCTGCAGAACAGCTTGGCAGCGCATCCACGGCATCAGCGACGCAGTTTTATCTCGAGCACACAAGCTTCTTGCCAACAACACGAAGGTCTTTGCCAGAAAGTCAACCGCAATTCCCGAAACAGAAGATCTTGTTGCAATTTTGCTATGTGAAAAATTCGCAAACAGTCATCCCGAGATATGTAGCGACGGTGTATGGAGGCTACAAGAAATGGCTGAGGACGCCGGAGTGCAAAAGTATGTTCGGGACAACTGGAAAGAAGTGTGTCTACGGTACGGAACTTCTAAGAGAGTGAATCCTGATAAGCCTCCAACAGACAACACAATCAACAAAGTTTGGAAAGCGGATTTCTCAAACGTCAAGTTTGTACGAGGTAATATGCATATAATTGATTGATGTTTGAATCGTTAGCATAGCATAGCATTCATCATTACTCACTACATCTTTGTGCTGCAGCGGGAGACTTTTCCAAATGCGACATCTGCACGAGGCTTGCGGTTCGGCATGCCCGAGGTTTCCTGAGTGACACAGCAGCTCAGACTTGGCGCCGCCAGAGCCGCCTTCATCACAAAATTCACAGAACGTGCCGTGTAGCGAGCATGCAACGCAAGAAGGGTGCGCAAGAAGATCTCCATGCTACTGTTATATCTGCAGATATGAAGCCGCCTGTGCGGATTCCATCTTGTCGCCGTGCTGCTAAAGACTTTAAAGGGAAAATGGTCTTTCGCCTGTGTGTCGGTATCAACACTTGTTACACTACCGATACTAACTTTATTTTCACGTACCTGGAAGGCGCAGTGGAGCATGGCGTGAACAGTAATATCACCATGCTTGCATCACTTTTGCATTGGGAGCTTTGGCATCCTCGCACTATGCAAGCTTGGAAGTTATTCCTGGAGTGGGACGGCGCCGGTGATAACACTGCGTGGGCTATGCTAGGCTTTATCGGGCTTAATGTTGTCGACCGTGGTATCCGTTGGCAAGTAGAATCTCATCGCAAGCCACCTGGGCACGGCCATGACGGGAATGATCAGTCATTCAGAGTGATGGATATTGGGTGGAAGAGCACCTTCCTCACAACCAATATCGCTCAAGCTTTGTTAAAACTTATCCTTGCTTTCAAAAAACAAAGATCGACCTTTGTGTTGGTTGTTCTTGCATGTAATTACGACTGGATGACGTATTTCAGTCCATGTATGAACAAAAGCTTCAAGAATTACAACAGGCCTCTGGCCTGGCGCATCACCAAGAACGAGGATCCTGATCAGTTACCGACTGCGGATTTCAAAACAATGGGAGACGCACAGGAGGAATTTCATGGAGAGAAGGATAATCCCCAAGGAGCATCAGTGAAACTGTTCATTCAGCGCCCCGGTATTGTATTATATTATTCCCTTCCCTCCCCCCCCCCCCCCCACCTCACGTGCATGTGTTGTATATATTGCAATACCGGGGCGTTGGATGTATTGCAGCGGCTGATATGCCTCGCAAGCTTCCTGTGGGATACTTCGTCAACCCACGTTTGAAAAAGGATATTCGATCTTTGAGCAAGTACCTAGAGCCGGACGAGACTGCGCATGTGGAGGAGATGTTGGCGGCTGGAAACCTGACAAGAATCGAAATTGATGGCGACTACTTCGACGGTGGTTTGCCCGGACGCCCTGCTCATATGAAGTGTGGAAAATACAAAGCAGAATTCCGACTGGTTGATGAGCTGCCGATGAATTGGATGGAGTTGCCTCCTAACCGTAAAGAAAAGATAAACGCTCTTACCCATTTGACACCTGACGAGCTTCTTTCTTTACCACGCACATATTTTGTTAACGAGGGAAAGGCTCCCGCTCACCCACGATGGCGCGGTGCACAGGAGCTTACTGAGGAAGAAAAGAGGGAGCAGGACTTGGCTTTTGGAAATGTTGAGCATCCGTGGCGCAAAGTTTTCATTTTACTTACATCGTTTCAAGACAAGCAAGCGTTTGCATCCAGCCAAATGGTAGTCAAGGAACTAAAGGACTGGCTCAGAATGCACGGTGTTGCAACGCAAGATGCCGACCGGAAGCAGTTTAAAAAGGCGCAGCTTGTTGACTCAGCATGGAACCATTTTCAAATCTGCCGCTGCAACTTAGAAGAAGAAGTGGATGCCAAACTAGCTGGTGCTGAACCCGCGCTATCTGAGAACTCTTCTTCTACTACTAGCACAGACAACTCTTCTTCTAGCTCAGAGGAAGAAGAAAACGGTACTAGTGTATGCTATATCTGCAACACTGGTCGCATTTCGTTATTATTTACTGTAGGTGTCTCAGACTCAACTGTGCCGCCACGAGGACGCCAACCAAGCCGTCAGCGCGGACGTCGCCGCGCGCGTCGAGCAGCAGGTCAACGCGGACGCAAGCGTGCGCGAAA
The DNA here is from genome assembly GCA_019918135.1 of Paulinella micropora. Taxonomy (NCBI): domain Eukaryota; phylum Cercozoa; class Imbricatea; order Euglyphida; family Paulinellidae; genus Paulinella; species Paulinella micropora. The sequence continues at coordinate 38,287 of WBZZ01006936.1, read as the reverse complement.
TTCAGCTGATTCCAAGCGGGCGATGCAATCTCAACGCAGGAACAGTCAGGTGCAAGGCGCAAATCAGCCAGGCCCCAATCCGTGGGATTGCCCTTCCTGTAAGATCCATAACGCTGAAGGTGGAGACAAATGCCAATTGTGTGAGTGGCCAGCAGATGTCGGTAGCTCTGATAGCTCTGACGACAACGACCCATTAATGTAGCCTTGAAATACATTCTAATCAAGGAAATACTGCAACCTTCACATCACACAACCACCCCCCCCCCTCCCCCTTCCACTACCCACGTGAATCCCCTATCACAGCGGCGGCAGGGATTTTTTGAAGTAAAAGCAGCTCATAATGTAGGAAAATACTAAAAACAAATAAAACAAAGCAAAAAAACCAAGCTGTGCATTTTTGTCGCTTGTTTCCAGCATAGTCTTGTCGTCGCAGGCATGAAAAAAAAGTGGAAAAATTAGGTGTCAGACCGGTTTCTGTCCACCTCCGGAGGTGAAGTCTAAGTGGTTGACTATTAATAAAAACATGTTTTAATATCATTTTATTATGTTCTGCAACTAAATACTGAATTTCCCTTCATTTGCACAAGTTTTCTGAAAGTTGCTAAAAATCTTGGAAAAATTTCGGAAAAAGTGATACCCCCATCTTTGCCGAATGGTTAGTTTTAGCCCTCTGTATGGGCTTCCAGCCCCTACGACCCCTGGATTTATATCTTTCTCATTTTGTGTTTGTGGTTGAATTGTGTCGGCGGTGATTTCGGGTGTTGTGTCTGTGGTGATTTCGGGTGTTTTGTCGGCGGTGGGTTCTGGTGTTGTGTCGGCGGTGGGTTCGGTATTGGTTTCAGGTGTGGTGGTGGTTGTGGTTGCTTCCTCGGTTGGTTGAATACCGAGAGTATTTGAAACTTGATTTTTAATGTTTGGGTCGCTTCTCATTTCAGATACTAAGTTATTTACATAATCCTTCTTCTTCATTTTCTTCTTGTATTTACCCTTCTTCAAATATTTCTTAATTTTTGCTATCGTTAAAAGTTTGTGTATTAATTCCTCCATCGTTTTTGCCCCAGCACCAGCTTGGTTTATTCCCAAATGATCAGCGAGTTTCTTTCTCATTTCATTCTGGTCTATTCCTAAATCAATACCTTCATCTACTATAACTTGTGCCATACCCGCTGTCGTGTGTTTTCCTTTAACTTTTTTTGGTGGTGGTTTGCCACGTGCTTTCATTTCTTTTTCCAAAGCAGGGCCCAAAGTTTTGGGTATGTCCAATTTTGGATACTTGTAATCATTTCTTAAACCTGCGGATATGTATGATACTTTATCTTTAATTTCAAAGTGTTTCGCTTTGGCCTCCGCTAGTTTTTCTTCTTGTTCTAATTCTTTTTTATATTGTTCCGCCAGTTCTTTCTGCTCATCTGCTGATTGGGCATCGGCTATTGCTTTCTCTATTCCTGTGCCAAGTTTGATAAATTCTGTTTTGCTCAAACTTTTAATAAATTTAGTTGTAAAGCCCGCTTTCTTCATTAATTCAATGTATTTTTCTTTTAATTCCTTTTCAGCCTTTTTCTCTTCTTTTGTTTTCAATGGCATCTGCTTTTCTTCTGGTGCTTGTGGTGCTTGTGGTGGTCCTAATTGTGGTGCTTGTGGTGCTTGTGGTGGTCCTAATTGTGGGGCTTGTGGTGCTTGTGGTGCTTGTGGTGGTGCTTGTATGTATTGAGGTTGGAAAGGTGGTAATAGCATTAAATTGTTTTTTCTATCTTGTTCAAATTTTACATCCTCTATAAGTTTTTGCTCTCTGTTCGCCTCCCTTATGAGGTCTTCTTGTCTTTCTTTAATGTCGGCATTCTCTTTCCTCTCCATTCTTTTTTTCTCATCTTCTGCCTGTTCTCTTAACTTCTTTTCCTTTTGCTCCTGCTCGTGTATTAGTTCATATTTTTTCAGCAGGTTGTTTTGTATCTGGTTGCGGTTCTCGTGTTCAAGGCGATTGAATTCGGACTTAACAATTCGCTCCTTCGTCTTTCGTGTTTTCTTCGTTTTATTGTCCCCTTTCATATATTTCAGAAACAGTTTAACGATTTGAAGTGTTGAAAGGTCATTCGTTTTCTCGCCAAAGTTGAGATATGCTCGTCTGCCTTTCACTTTAATATATGGTCGGCCATCTTTGGTTCTGTATATCCTCGGCGGTCTTTGTTTCTTCGGCTTACTTCGCATTACTATTATATTATTAGTAAAAAAAATAATAGAAGGTTTAGTTTTTTATTTGAGTGGTTTGTCCTTACCGAAATTTGACCGCTCCGCCTCGTTGCTTGCCGTATCCTTGTTTGGCCGCAGCTCTCGCTACACGGTCAGCATAAGGCACTCCGACATCGCTCAGAAAAGTAGCACCCCTTGAAATCAATTGGTTCTTCTTGATAAACCTATTAGCATCCACTATCGCTTTTCCAACCTTGGCCCAATTAACTTTGCCTCCTGTTTGTTTCTTTTTTCCCTTCTTCTTTCGTCCTCCTGCTTGTGGCATACTTGGATTGTAGCTGATATTGTATCCCGCTGGTTGTGAAATAATCACTGGTGATGTTGGCATCTATATATAGTTCTGAAAAAAATAAATAATATTAAAATTGTTATAAAAATCTTTTATTGAAATTCTGCCTTAGCTCGTCCGATACAGCATCAACATACAAAAAGTTAAATCGTTCTTTTGTTGCCTCGTGATATTTTTCAATAAAGTATTCAAGGTCGTAGCCGAGGTCTAAATGCTTATAAACGAGTTCTATTTTATCAACACTCTGACCAGGAAAAATAAGAAGGTAGTCAAGCTGTTTAATCGCCTCAGGCCGTAGGTCGTTAAGATACTGAGAGCTCATAATCACCTTTGACTTGTAGTGGCGGTTTTTCTTTAACAGGTCGCTAACGGACTTATCTCTTAAACCACTACCCAAATCATCTAACACGAAAACAACTTCTGGTGTAATGTATTTGGACGGTCTCGGGGGCTTATCTTCTCCATCCTTTTTCTTCTCTTCCTCTTTTCCAAAATAAAGAAACTTCGGCTTTTCTACTTCCTCTTTACCATCCTGAACAATTTCGCCTTCTTCCTCATCTGGCTTATTGAGCTTGTCCAATTCGTAATCAATCACAGACAGTCCATCCGTTTTCAAATATGTGTATATAGCCATTGGATTGCCTTTCTTCTTGAAGTGTTTAACCATTTCTTTATAAATGTGGTCCTTGTGGATTGTGCTGGCGATAATAACAATACGGGTCTTTCTGTCGGTCGTTCGTTTCAGGATTTCAAACAGTGCTGTCGTCTTGCCACTCTTCTTACGAGCGAGAAGAAAAATATTGGCATACGGTTCATCAAACAACTTATATCCTTTTGACATCTTCTCGCCATCTCCGTTTTGCTTGACTGGTCTAACTCGTATATCGTTAATTTTTTCCATAGCACCTCCAAATACTTTTATATATTCTAAAATATATTTTTATTTTACTGGCGGGGTTTTCTCGTTGAGCCTGTATAGGGGGAGCAGGCCCCTATGCCAAAAATTCTAAACATATAACAATTCTTCCAGCTAGCAGGTCAGTCTCAATACTGCCATTGTCTGTTTTAAGCACTCTAAATGTGTATTGACCGTCAGTCCAATTAATAATCCCCAAGTTGTAGCTAAGATTGGAAATGTTTGCGACATTGCTATCAGCGAATGTGCCAATAATTCCAATGCGGTCCATATGAAGGATTTTCGTTTTCGTTTCAGTCATATCATTCATATAGTGGATATACTTAACATTCATTCTAGTTGGGGTAAAGTTCAATTTAATGGTTTTGTCAAATGTTTTGCTACCTCCTGTAAAATCATTACTCAGAAAAATAATCTTTTGGAATTTATAGTCAGTCATTGCGATGCCCTCTATACTAATGCTCATAAACTTTTTATTAATTAATATTTCCGCTCGGACTGCTTGCGATTTCTATTCACGGGTCAGCGATAAAAAAAATGAAAGTTGTGTTTATTGTATTCAAAAAGGAATAGAAACCAAATTTAAATGTGTGTATAAGCCTTTCAGCGATTGGTGTGTTAGTTTTGATGAAGCTATTCCACTAATATGCTCAAATGATGCTTCGTGGTATAAAGTCTATCTGTATGAATGCTCACTTCTTACTTGAAGATGGGCTAGGAAGGCAGATGCCTATTAATAGTGTTAAAATACCGACATAAGTGTTGGCAACTTCACACGGTAAGTTCTTTTCAGATAACCTCACGATACAAAGGGTGATGATGGCGATAATGATACCCATTTGAAACAAGTATTTGATAAGTCGGCTGTCAGTTTTTCGCTTAGTCAAACAGCAATCCCAGCTGTCCTCGTATTCGTGGTCTAATTTTTTTTCTTCCTGCTTAATTTGGACATCAAGCACACGGTTTTTGAGTTCGGGTGTAAGGTCTTCCGTCTCTATGATTGGTGGTGGAGGGTGTAATCTAGGCGGCATTAGTTGTAAGTGCTTTTTTACAAAAACCACTTACAATCTCAAAAACTATATTGGGTTTGGGAATACTGCTGCTCTTAGTTCTGCTAATTGGTTCGCTTGGTCTTGTAATATATTAAGTAAAGTTTTATTTTCTTTTTCTAAATTAACTACTTTTTCTGATAAATGTTGAAATCCGCTGACCAATATCGGTATAAAACTTGTATATGTTATGCCTTCAAGGTAGCTTTCTCCGTCGTCTGCTTTCATTCCACTTTCAAATACAAATTCAGGAAATACTTTTTTGACTTCGTCCGCAATAAATCCGTGTCCCTTTTTTTCTTTCTTTTCGTCTGATTTCCAATAATATGAACAACAATTTATCTTCATTAATTTCTCGCAACAATCCCCGCAGTCTAATGTTTTAATATCCAATTTTAGCCTCCTGTCCGATGAGTTTGTCCAAGCACCATTTAGCGGAATATAATTATAACTACCAGACGGCTCGCTGTTGGTATTTGTAGTAGTCCAAGCGTGAAGCAAACCAGTTGAAGATGTAAGCACTCCATAATTCGTATATCCTCCTGATTTAAAATGTAGTAGCGGGTCGTTGGTATAAGTTGGTCTTTGTCTTATTGTTAAAGAACCGCTTGATGTTGTTGGAAGAATTATTGACTTTGAAGCGGTGATTGCTGTGTTGTTAATTCTAAATAATTCATTTGTTGCAGCATAGTAAAATACGTGGCTATCCGTTGAAGCATTAACATTATAAATTAATGTATTACTAGCAATATCAAATCCATAAAATCCAGTTGTTGAAGGTGTTCCACTATCATATAAAACCAGTTTATTATTAGCAACAGCACTTCTATCAATAATCACACTTTTACCCGCTCCTACTACTATATTGTCGCTTGTTGTTAATGTTGTTGTTGATATACCAGCACTAGCCGTTATCAATCCTTTTGTCCATAGTGTTCCATTTGCCCCATTCAACGACATTAACAATTGCTCTGCTGAATTCTCCCACACAAAACCCATTGTAGAATCATTAGCAACCCTAAACCGAAAACTATACGAACTAAAATCATTTCCTGAAACAGCCAAACCATTTGACAAACTTCTAGTATTTGCAGCCCCACCAGATGCCGCATAAATTCCCCAACTTGTATTGGTTGTATCCCATAAAAATATTCCTTTTGCATTTGTTCCGTCGGTTGGCCCCTGAATTCCTATCTTCGCTCCACTAGCACTCGTTGCCGATGTTAGTGTGCCTGTGTATGTAATTCCCGCATTTGCTGTTATTAATCCGCTTGCGGTTGCTGTTGTTGTTGATATCCCCGCGGTTGCCGTTAATGTAGTTCCCGTTATTGTTCCACCATTTGTTATGTTGTTGCTGTTCATATCCAAAGCACCATAAAACCGCATACCGCCAGCATTGTTAAAACGGACAATGTCAGACGAAGCACTTTTATTATCCAAAAGTTTTGAAATATAAAGTCCCGCCCCTTTTACATCAGCCGCTACATTCGTAAATACATAGCCTCTTTGGTTCGCGGTTCCACTTGTAGCAGTATTTAGAGTAAATAAGAAATATTGGTAATCCCCCGTTGTCTGACTGAAAAAGATATCACCTCCATTTTGGTTTAATATCCTCGCCCCATTATATGTAATATTTCCTCCATTAATGATATCCACATTATTAAAATCGGCTTGGCTTAATAAGGTCAGTGCTTTTACATCATTTCTACTTCCATTAAATATCTTAATTCCAGTTATTGTTTGGTCGCCTGTTAGTTTTACATTTTGTCCGTCCAATGTGTCCGCATACCCTTTTGTCGCCCCGTCCGTTGTTGCTGTTGGTGTGGCTAAGTTCGTTATTTTGTTGTTATTCAAAGATAGTGTAGTGCCAGTTGCGGTTATAATTAAAGTATTACCCGAATATAACTCAACATACGACCCCGTTATTTGTATCGGATACCAACTCGCGGTTGCTATTTTTTGTGCGGCAATCATTCCAATATTTGTCGCTGTATCAAAGGCAATACCGATACCATCAAAAGCGGTTGGAGCTGTGGCACCCCGCACTTCTATTGTTGAAGTAAATTTTTTATTTCCTGCTATGGTTTGGTCTCCTGTTAGTTTAACCACAGAAGTATCAAGAGTAGAAACATCAACACCATCAACAAGATTAACATTTGTTATGCTTTGGTTTCCCATATTTAGTCCGCCATTCGCTGTTATCGCCCCACTCGCCGTTAATGTGGTTGTTGATACTCCCGCATTTGCCGTTATTGCCTTTGAAGCAGTAATTCCAGCATTAGCAATTCTAAATAGTTCATTTGTCCCTGAGTAATAAAACACGTGGCTATCACCAATAGCATTAACATTATAAATCAATGTATTGCTGGCAATACCAAAACCATAAAATGCAGTTGCTGATGGTGTTCCGCTATCATATAAAACAAGTTTATTGTTGGCGAGAGCACTTCTATTTATGAAAACACTTTTTCCTGCTCCTACTACCACATTGTCGGTTGTTGTTAATGTTGTCGTTGTTATCCCCGCATTTGCTTTGATTTCATTGCTAAATGACTTAGTTCCTGCTATTGTTTGGTCTCCTGTTAGTTTTACGGCCGAAGTATCAAGAGTAGAAACATCAATACCATCAACAAGATTAACATTTGTTATTGAAAATCCTCCCATATTTAAACTGCCCGTCATAGCCACTGTGCCGTCCTTTGCCAGTTTCGTATCGGTGTAAGCCTTTGTTGAAGCATCGCCATCATAGAATGGTGCGGGCAGTCCGCTGATTGCTGTTGAGCTGTTAAAATTTAAAACATTGCTCGCCAATGTCATTCCACCACCTGTTGTTGGAGCAAAAAGTATGGACGAGCCTACAATAGTTAGTGGATAACCAGTTGCTCCACCCGCATCCGACGAATAAATAGAACCCATATTATTGTTGTAATTGAAGAATAACTTACCTGTGTTTAATGGATTTGAGTCTTTTACCCCCACATAAGTAGTAAATGTTTTGTTTCCTGTTATAGTCTGGTCTCCTGTTAGTTTAACCACGGAACTATCAAGAGCAGAAACATCAATACCATCAACATTACCGACATTTACTACATTAAAACCTCCCATATTTAAATTTCCAAACATCATAGTGAGGCCATCCAATCTAAGAAAAGGAGAAGCAACATTTCGCCATTGCCCCGTGCTGTAAATGAGCAGTTGGTTATCTGTTGGTGTGCCTGTTATGACTACATCACTTAGAGCATCTATTGATTTAGTTGCTATCCTTGTGTCAAAATCTGTATTAGCCCTTGCTGTGGTGTAGTATAAGTTAGTTCCTTCTGTTAAGTTAGTGGTTGATTTAGTGGTTAGTCGCGCATCAAACCTACCATCAGTATAGTATAGATTAGTGCCTTCTTTTAAGTCGGTCGTTGATTTTAAAGCCAACCTCGCATCAAATCGGCTATTAGTAAAGTAAAGATTTACGGGGTCAGCATCTTCTGGCACCCTATCTGTGTATAAGCCCACTATGTTTGTGTTCGTTAAATCAAGGTTGGCTATATTTAGTGAATCCACCGCAATTTCAGACAAGCCTAAGAGCGATTTATATTGCGACATCGTTGTATATATTGGATAATAATTAATCCGAATAAAAATTATTTTTGGTTAGATATACAACCGAAATGCCGAGAGGTAATAGAGAGATTGCCATAAAGAACCTTGAAAAAGCTACTGTAATGAAGAAACAGTATGCGAGGCAAAGAAAGATTGAAAGGGCTAGGGAATTACTCGCGGAGGAAGAGGCGAAGAATGTGAAAGAAATGACCAATGATGAAAAGATGGAACATACGGCCAAGAAACAGTTGGCTAAGGATATGATAGATGGAAGAGACGGTGAGATAAGTGAAGAAAGTAGCTCGGATGAAGAGGTTGAACAAGATTTTGTAGATATCGTTGCCAGTCGGGTTGCGGGTATAAAATTGAAGACTAAGCAGAAGAAGGCGAAGAAAGTGGTAAAAAAGAAAGTGGAAGAGGAGAGTGAGAGTGAGAGCGAAAGTGAAGAAGAGGAACAGCCTAAGAAAGGTAAAGGTAAGAAGACTGGCCGTGTTAATGTCAATGTTTATGCGGGACAACCAGAGAAGTCAAAAAAAGAAAATAATGATGTTTCAAAGATATTTTTAAAGTTTTGAAATATAGCTAATGGGTGGAGATACAACATTAGGTGTCATTAAGTATTAATTCGTGTTCGTTTATTCTTTTTTTAGCTGTTTCAAATATGTTTTTATCTTTCTCAATACCTATAAACCGCCGTTTAGTATTAATACAAGCAATGCCAGTTGTTCCGCTTCCCATTGTAAAGTCTAACACTAAGTCGCCTTCGTTTGAATATGATTTAATTAGCCATTCACATAAATCAACTGGTTTCTGTGTGGGGTGAAGCGATTTGGGTGGGTTGTTGAATTTTAAGATTGAACCTGGATGACGGTCGCCTTTATTGTCTATTGGTGGAGATGTATATTTTCGTCCTTTTTTAATATAACACATTTCAGAAAAATTCTGTCCATTTGTCTTATATGCTTTTCCCTCCGTCTTCTGCGGGTTGTAAGTGTATTTGATTTTATCATTTTCCCATTCTGCTTTTAAATCTTTAAATTCTCTGAAACCTTCCATTTCGTTTATCTTGTATTTCTCTATGAATTGGTTATATGTCTTTTCTGTTGGTAGAGAAAATTGTATTGTAGTAGTATAGAAACAGTGTTCTGCTTTACGTCCAAATTCATTAGTAATCTGTTTTAATGTTTTTCCTATATTTTTCTTAATATTTCCGAAGTATTCGCGAAGTCCTAAATTCTGCGATACATCTAAATCTACACCATCATCAGCAAATATGTATATCATTTCGTGTTTTCTAAGTGGCATTTTATTAGCAGATAAGAAACCAGCTTTTTTATTTTTTTCCCATATGAGGTCATACCTAAACCACTTCTCATTAGATTGAATGAGTTTGTAGCCGAATTTAGTAGTAGTGAAGAAAGCATATATACAGTTCCGCTTACATACTTTTTTAAGTTCTACCCACATTCGCTTTAAGTCTATGACACTATCCCATTCACAATCGGTCTGCCCATATGGTAAATCAACCACAACCAAATTAACTTTTTCTTCTATTTTTGGTATCTGGTCCAGACAATCCGCATTGAAAAGTTTTATATCCATAGTTATATAGGATGGAGGAAAAAAATAATGAAGATTAATATATAAGGTCATTAAGTATTAGAAAGCGATGGACGACCATATACAAGAACTGAAAGAGCAACAGGCATTAGAACTACATTATCAAAAAAAACAAAGTAAGAAATGGAATACAATATGGGCTGATAAACCGTTGAAACAAGTGTTTGTTGATTTAGCGGATATGTCTAAGTTAAAAGATAAATCAGGTAATAAAAAATATGCTTTTATGTTGGTTTGGATTGACACTAATAGTAGATTTTTAGAAGTTAGACCGCTAAAAAATAAAACTGCGAATGAAGTATATACTGGTTTGAAATCTATTCCATATATTCCAGAAATCATTACAACAGATAGCGGTGGAGAATACAAAGGAGCAGTTAATAAATATTTTGATGAACATAACATTGAACACAGAACAGTTGAAGTAGGAGACCACAAAGCACTCGCAATAGTTGATAGAGTTATTAGAACTATTAGAAGGTGGTTTGATATACTATTTGAAACAAATGGAAACTTTGACTGGGTCTCATACATTGATGATATGGTTAAAGCTTACAATAATCGTTTTCATCCAACAATCAAAGCTAGACCAATTGACATCATAAATGGAAAAGCTACTAATAAACAAAAAATTGAAAGAGATGAGAGTATTAATGAATTTGAACCTGGCGATAAGGTAAGACGAGAAGTTCAACGAAATCTATTTTCAAAAGGCGGACGAACTTGGTCAAAGCAGATATATACGGTTTTGGGTAGAAACGGATTTAAGATTGTGCTATCTAACAAAGAACTAGTCAGCCCCCGCGAGTTGTTAAAGACTAAGTTTGAAAAACCAGTTGATGATGAAAAACAAATTCACGAACAAGTCCAAGAGATAACAAAGGAGAAGAAGATAAAGCAACAGTTGAAAAAAGAAGACATACAACCAGAAAACATAATTGAAACCAAACGGCACAAAAAGAAAAAAGTAATTTTTGATTTGTAGAAATTAATTACGATAGGTAAATGGGTATTGTCAGCCGAACTTCAATGGGCAATTTTCCTTCGGGGAGCCGATTTGCCTTCGGCAACTTGACAACACAACTTTTTTTTGGCAGTATGTAAAAACGGGGGGATAATGTTGTTATCGCCCTTATATGAACGAATATGGCAAAAATGGCAAACGATAGCAAAATTCAAAACGAAGAGGGGGGGTTGGGCCTTAGAACAACCCACCCTCTCCTTTCCCGTTTTTTCTTAGGCTTGGAGGAGGACAGAGAACCCCTCAAGCAGCATAAGCAGATATCTGATGAAGATTTTCAAGAGGCGGCGCGGAAAATATTGGAAGAAGGAGTAGGCACGGAGAAGGAGAAGGAGCTTTTAAAAGCCAAATTAGAGGCGAACAAGGAAATTTTTTACCCTCCACATGCAGGTGGTGTCAAGCCTGAAGATGTCACTGCGGTTATTTACAAAATACCGGGTGCGGAGCCGTCACCGGCACCACGAAGGGCGAATTTGAGTATACATGAGGCGAAGATAGTGGAGGAGCTAGCAAGACAGCTGCTCAATGAGGACTTTATTGAGAGATCAACATCCTCAATAGTCTCACAACCGAGAATAGTGCCGAAGTCAGGAGGAGAATGGCGCCTGACAGTTAACTATGCTCGTGTTAACAAGGTGCTGGATGAAGAGAGAAATCCTCTCCCGACATTAGAAGAAGGAAGGAGAGTACTGCGGAATGCAAAATTCTATTCGGTCATTGACCTTAAGAATGGCTTCTGGCAGATACCACTGGAGGAAAAGTCCAGATGGCTGACGGCGTTTGTGGTGGGTATGGAAATATACCAATGGAAAGTGCTTCCGATGGGCCTCAAGCAAGCCCCAGGACTTTTCCAGAAGGCGATGCAGAAGATGTTGAGCAGTCAGTACGATGATTTGTCTGACGGTGGCTTTATGAGAAGGCGGGGACAGAAGGCGGGAGAATATGGATTTTGCTATATCGATGACATTATCGTATACTCTAACACAATGGAGGAGCATATCGATCATTTGTCCGATATATTCAGGCGCATCGGAGCTTTTGGCCTGAAGTGCAATCTAAAGAAGTGTCAACTTGCCAAGACGAGTGTGACATACTTAGGGTACGAGATCTCCCATAATCGAGTCTCGATATCCAAAGAGAAGAGGGAGCAGATTAGGAATCGACCGATACCGAAGAACCGCACTGAATTGCACTCATTCCTTGCGATGGCGCAATACTATAGCCAGTTTATACCCGATTGGGGTGCAACACGGGCTAAAGTGGAGAAAATGATAGATTTTGGAGACTTTGAGAAGTGGGACGAAGAGGCTTTGCAAGCGTTTCATGCGCTCAAAGATCTCATTTACAAAGACCCGAAAGACGGAGGACTGGTGTTAACGATGCCCGACTTTACGAAACAATTCGTAGTCGATACAGACGCATCTAAGTTTGCGATTGGGGCTGTATTACAACAAGAGGATGAGGAGAAGAAATTACGCCCAATCATGTTTATTAGTAGGAAGTTGTGTGCGGCGGAGAGAAACTATTGCACAAGGCAACGAGAGGCGTTGGCGGTAGTATGGGCCCTCAAGAGGCTCAGAGAGTATTTGTGGGGAGGACCTCAATTTACTGTCAGAACTGATCATCATAACCTGTTATGGTTGATGAATCATGAACAGACGGGACGGCTGGCGCGGTGGCAAGCGTTCTTGTCTTGTTTCGATTTTACAATGGTCCATCTACCGGGAAAGCGAAATGTGGTCGCTGATAGCCTCTCTAGGCTAGAGTTTAACTCAGAAGTATCGGCGTTGGTGTCCACGGTGGAGATGGAAGACTTGTCCACTGACAAGGTGTATGAGGTCAGCCACATTGAGGCGATGGAGATGGCGAGTGGAGTCCGATATGACCGCACAGGTCTACGGTACAGTCCACAAGGCCCGGATCACGGGAAATGTTGTGAGCTGCATACCCAGGAGGACGCTGAGTGGTCCTATGAGGTATATGAGAATGCGAAGGCGAACATAAGAGAGGAAGAGGAGACGCAGGAAGTTTATGCGGAGCCTCCTCAAGAGCGGAGAAGTGACCTAGACGATGACCCGGAAAGAATCGGGGTACGGCTAGAAGATGGTACTATCCATATAGCCTCGCCTACCGCATGGAGGCAACAACAGGCTCAAGATCCGGAGTTTAAAGAACTGATACAGTTATATCAGAACCCGGATGAGCTACGGATGACGAAAGCAATCAAAGATCAGATGAAGGAGATGGGATGGAGAGATGGTCTACTGTGGTACAAGGGCCTTCACGGTCGCTATGCGTCACAGCCGGACAAATGGACCCTTTGGGTACCGGAGAGTCTGAGACGATTTATATTTGTCGCAGCCCACAATTGCCCACTTTTGGCGCATCCGGGTCGACAACGAACTCATATGTTCGTAGCGAGGCGATTCTGGTGGAAGAAGATGAAGGAGGAGATAGATCAGGCGGTGGATGCATGCATCCCGTGCAAGATAAACAAAACACCACTGAAGGCAAATTTCGGCCTGATTGGCGAATTTCCTCTTCATGCGGGGATGTTTGAGTTTATACACATTGATCATGTGGGACCTTTCCCAGAATCGAAGGATGGTTACAAATACCTCCTTACGGCTATTGACAGAGCCACCGACTATGTGTGGATCATCCCTGTCAAAGACGTTACCGGCAAGACGACGGCCGAGGCGCTGATCGATAGGATCATCTCACAGATCGGAGTACCAAGAAAGATATGTTCTGATCGAGGCTCGGACTTTAATAACGAGGTCATCGACAAACTATCTAAGTATTACGGGATGAAATGGCAATATGTTACTGCCTATAACCCGCGAGCAAATGGGAAAATCGAGCGGGTACACAGACCCCTCAAAGCCTCGCTAAAGATGTATTGCACGAAGAAGGAGAATCAAAGAGCATGGGTCGAGGCAGCACCATCATTTGCGTTTGCAATGAACTGTCTACCCTCTACGGCGTTAGGAGGCTCGAAGAGCTCAATCTCGCCATATCAGTTAGTATATGGGCGTGAGCCTGATATCCCGACTTCGCTCCTTCACCCAAAAGACACTTGGGCGGATGCGGATGAGTTGTTTGGGATGAGACTTAGAGTGAAGATGGAGGCGGAACAAATAGTCAGGGCGCATAGAGAGGCGGAGCGCCGAAAGACTGATGCTGAAGGGGTGCGACAAGCGCACTTGGATCAGATCAAGTTCCAGGTCGGGGATATTGTACTATTGTACCATCCTCAAGTCCCGAAGGGAGTCAGCTCTAAGCTGTTCACTCACTGGAAAGGACCTTATCAGATTATGGAACAGACGGGACCTCTGAATTACAAGATCAGGGGTAGAGGGAAGGTGCAAATTGTGAATGTAAGAAGGCTGATTAAGTATGATCCCTTCTTACTGGAAGATGAATCCGTTGAGGAGGCGTTAAAACGGATGAAGGATGATTTCAAAGAGGTGCCGCCCATCCACAAGGAGGCTGGCATAGACCAAGACGATGCTTATCGGGCACCGATAGCTGAGAAGGAGGAGAGTGAGGTGGACAGCAAGGAGAAGACTGACCGCATAAGCGCGGTGGGGACTCAGTCCAAGTCTCCGCGAGAGCATAGCGGAAAGAAGGAGAAGATCACAGAGGCGCAGCTAAGGAGAGCGCGGAATGATCTTATCAACGACCAACCGAGGAAGGCGATGAGGTCGATGAGATCAAAGGACGTCCACCAGGAGGAGGAGGGGACGGACACTGACCCAAACGCGGGCAACGTTGAGATTGTCCATGAGCGATGGAAGGAAGGCGATGCGATAGCAACCATCGCATGGGTGAAAAATGTTTTCTATCTGATGAGACCAGCGGAACAACATGTCGCTGATGACACTCTCTCAGACTTATACTTGATGCGGGTCATGGCGGTCCCACGACAGATGCGTGTCACACGGACACTCAAAATATCATCAGCCGCAAAGATAGTACAACCGATACTCCAGTTCTGGAGAAGTATGGACCCGGTTGAGGTTCCAAAGGCAAGACATTATCTGCCAGTATATAAAGACGCAAAAAGTCTCGAGAATTACTCCCAGAGACAAGGATTACACTGCGTGGACCATTCAGACACTGCCAAGAGGAGTGCTTGATGTCCCTTTTGAATTATCGTTGGGCGGAATCCCTAATAAGATCTGGGACATTCTCGAACAGTCAAAGTTCGATCTGACTTTTGTTGGTGGTCCTCCACCAGGCAAAGAAATCCGCGCCAGACGACGAAGGCAGTGACAAAGAAACTATTTTTCTTTATGCGTCTCAAATAAACTGATTGATTGCCCACGACGTATTATGATTTGATCATGCATCATCAGTTATCAATATGAATATTAAAAAGACTCAGTGATATAACTTGGCATTCGATCGCAACATACGAGTGCGAAAGGTCGATCGACGATGATACTACACCGTATACGGGGATCGCTAGTGTATTGAGCGATGGTGTTCCCGGGTATGACCCTTTCCAAGTCCTGGGATGATGTTTTCGAAAATGAAATGTTCTCTGAAACTTTCATTAAATTATTTTTTACGATAGATTATATACTGTTGTACCTGAGCACGGTCAATCTCTACTTGTGTCGGTATATCGCAGGGTCGGGTACATACACCTCGACTTCGGATATAGCTATTAGGACTGGCCCCCTAATACTATATCATAGGATATCCGCCTTATACAAGGGTATGTCATTAAAAAAGACAATGTACTTACGATCTCCCTGTGAATAATAATAATAATAATGATAATGATAAGAAGAAGAAGGAGATCAAAGGGGGAATCGTACTACAGCACCACGTTGCTTGTATTTTTTTTATTAATTGTACGTTTGTTCTTGACATACTGCCGAAAAAAAAATTGAGGGGAAGGAGTTCAAAATTTACAAGAAAGGCTACAGAATCCGCTTTGACGTGCCGTATGAGGATATATTTATCGTCTTTTAGCGTCTATCCGTGGGTCGATGCGCTGTGTGGCATGACTCCATAGCGCATACTATTTGCAGAAAGAAATCAGAAGGTGTATGACGAAAATGCTATTTCCGTCATAAAATCGGGAGGGGGTACTGTAGGCATCACCCCCCGGATAGCCGGTAAAAAATACCTTTTCCTGGTGACAGGTGCACCAGCTTGTTTTTCAGTATTATTTGTCCGGATTGGACCTGATGCCATTTTATTCCTGGTCTGTTGCCGTTTTCCTTTTTGGCTTCACTGAGCTAATATAACGAGACATCATTCTCATTCTTGAGGACTGTGTTTGGTTGTATTACCGACTTTTTACGAGCTATCGTTGGGGGCATTACAACATAGATTTCCCCCTAGTAACCGAGAAGCAAAAAGAAAAAAAAAAGAAAAAGAAAAAGAAAAAAAGAAAAAAAAAAAGAGTTTTGACGTTAACCCTGCCCCATCCCTCATCCACTTGGTCTCCAACTTAGTGAGAATGCTGTAAACATTTGCACTCGCAGACAAACCGTCTGCTGACAGTTTCAGATCGTACTTAAGGTCCACGTCCGCTGTGAGCTCTCTCCTCTTCTTCGTCAACTACAGTCACACAAATTGCAGAAAAGAAACAAACAAAAAAGCAAAGCCAACCTGCTGGCCCGAGAGAAAGGGATGCTTCACTGCATGCAATAAAGCGGAGACTTGCTTGTCGGACATGACGTTGCAATCCATGTGCAACAGGGCCTGGTAATTTTTTCACCATTTCATCATAATCATTCACCTCTGCTTCTGTCAACCTATGCTCCTCACCTAACATTCGCCTAATCTCCCCTACCACAGCCCCACACCTCTGCTTTCTCTGTCTCCTAGTCTGCTTGGACACCTTCTCTTCCTTTCTGATCTTGGGCACCCTACACACTAGCACTATCTCTTTCCCCGTCACATACTTATCTATTTTACACCTATCATCTGTCTCCTGCCACTGCCACATCTCTCGCAGGCGGGTATGGCTCTCCTGCTCTACTCACACACCCATGCGCATATAGCACTTTTACTGGCGTCATCTTCTCCCTCTCTATACTAGCACAGTACTCCTTTTTGGTCATGTAATGTACTCCAGCCACTTTCGGGGTGATGACAGAAAATTTTATTTCATAATTATCGAGAGATTCTGCCCCCACTTCGAGAGATTCCGCCCCCACTTCGATGCCCGTGCAACGGCCATACTGCGAGTCTCGTTCCCTTGCCTCTGCAACACGCTCTTGATCGTCGAGCTTGGCTCTTTTTTCCACCAACGCGTCGGCACGTGTATCACTCTCAGTCCTCTTCTTGTTTTTGTCACTGAAAAGTCTTTCTCTGCTTTCGCCAGCCTTTGGATCCGCAACTTGGAGGCATGGGGAAGCTTCGCACTAAAGTCCCAACAAACTGCGCCGGTCCTTAAAAAAGTTGACAGGGTTTGGCTGGCATGGCCTGGACCGGGCTGAACATTTTTTAGGGTAGAAGGTCCCAAACTTGAACCTCAAAAATCCAGGAAAAGTCTCCTCCTAAACTACTTCGCCTTTTTTTAAAAGGGCTTCAGATTCAGAAAGCTCGTCATCTGAAGGGGTTCCGACCAACTTTTCAAAAATTATTTTCAAATTTTACACAAAATGTTTTTTTAATGCAGAAAACACAAAATTTTTAATCGCTATCATCATGGTAGTAGTAACATTTGAAATTTAATTTTTTTTTCAGTGGGAACCCCATCCCATCGTGACCTTTACAACACAAAAAATTAAAAACTCCAAAAAGAATTATTAAAAAAAGTTAAAAACTCATTACGCTTATTTTGCCTCCGCTTTACCAACGCTTAAAATTACATATGAATTATTAGCAAACCATGTTTTCCTAGTGAAATGTCATACCTCTGAGGGTTGCGCACCATAATTTTCCTAGTGAAATAACTAATAATAAAGATCAAAACATTTATGTATGAAACTTATTGTTTAACTTGAAGAATTTGAAATTTTTTGGTAGAGCTTTGAAACGCTTCTGTCACTTGTGTCGGTTCAAGGTCAGAAAGCGTTTCTTAATATGTTTAATAAGGCCTTTCTTTAAAGAACACGAACGAACGCTACGTCAGTAATCCAATCTTCCCTCAGGGCAATAACAAGCGTTCTTCAATTATTAAAGTCATTCAGTGAAAAAAAAAAAAAAAAAAAAAAAAAAAAAAAAAAAAGAAAAAAAAAGAAAGAAAAAAAAGAAAAAAAAAGAAAAAAAAAGAAAAAAAAAGAAAGTATTAATACTATTCAAGACTCGGATGATGGCACAGCACCGTATCATTGTATCAACAGAATCTGTTCTTAAACATTACCATGGTCAAAGTCGATCGATGCAGTAAATCTACTGACGATACCATACAACTATGAGACTTATAATTCAAACAATCATCATCATGGCTTGGAAATAGAATAGAATTGTCATGTTTTCAGCTACTGAATCTAGAAGCAAAGACTGGCGGTGGGGTTATTAACATTGACAAACTCACCAGTAGGCTGGCCGTCGCACCTCATGGATTCCCACCAATCCGTGAGCTGATTTTCGATGCCATCGATAAATTTATCACCTGCAGCAGATAAACATGTACAAACTTGATATTGCAGTCTCACATGCACTGCTATATGTCATGTCCCAAACTTCTTGATCTTGAATATGAAGAAAATTAAAAGGTCTCAAACCCACACATCTAAGTAAAGTGAGTGTATGTGCAAGGCATAAGTTACCAGGTCCCTTAACTGTGGCATTGAAATAGGCAAAGACGTCGGGCATCAACGTGGCTAGATATTTCAGTCGATAGACGGGTGAAAGAACACGTGGCTCAGCGCTGAAGTTCAACGAGTTAGTTAGGCCATTGGCGGTGCGGTCTGCCTTCGCGCGGGCTAACCAGGCCGGATCGAATTCCTGTGTGTATGGATCATGTGTTTTTCTGTATTAAGCAGCGAAGTTCTAGTCCAGGAATGCAGTGTGCTGGACGAAGGCAAAAAACAATCACAGAACAGGAACCGATGATCCAGAGTGCAGGAGTTATTCTGTCAACATTTCTGTCTGTTTCTTTGTCTGAATTACGCTCATTTTCAAAGCTGTTGTTGCATAGTACCGTTGAGGATATAGCGTCTTGAAATCTACCACGCTGAATGTTACCTTACATGTATATGTATTGATTTGTAAGTATCTATGCAAACAAGAGAGAAAGTGGCTGACAGTCGGCTGGACAGATATGTATGTATATAAGTATGTATTTGTCTATCTATATATCTATCAAATTATCTATCTATCTAGCTTACCGTGGTGACGGGGGGCACGGTCGCGCTGGCGATGAATTCTTGGACCTAAGCATTGCAAACATGTGCATGAACATCGGCAACGCTCAATGACAAGGCTACTGCGAGAATAGGGCCAGACGAGGAAGAGAGAGAGAGAGAGAGAGAGATAGTGAGAGCTCTCTGCTTCGAGAGCTGAGAGATAGAGAGAATGCATTCGCACACAACCTTGGCGAAACTGGCCGTCTCCACAGCATTGAAGTATGTGTAAGGGTCGATGGTTCCGGACAGCGCAATCTTGTCAAACCATCATCATAAAATATGTCAAACCGCTCATATGCCTCGTTCCTGTGCTCGCGCGATCTGGCATGTAATTCATTGCTCCTAGCTTCTCAAGCACGATCAATAAGTCAAGCTCAAGGTTCTTGTTTAAAGTCAACAATTCTCTTCAATGCAAGGAGCACTTCTGCCTTGAAGCTCGGAATTCACTTTGCTAGTGCGTGCACACTAGCATTCTAGAAAGTCAAAGGTCATGGTCGTAGCGCCTAACTGCTACACATCCCGAGAGCCTCGAAGTTCTTAATGATAGTACTTACAAACTAAGACCCCTTTCCTGCCAAAGCGCTGGTGCCTATGCTAGAACTTAAGAATGCTGCCGCTGCGTAACTGCCTTGTCACGACGCCCTCTCACAACACAGACCTCTTGTTTGACATGAACACCATTATATGTATATATTATGTTTTTATACAAATATACTTTCCGTAAATGTATTGAGAGCGAGAGCGAGAGATAGAGAACCGACAAGTAGTTTCCAAAAACAGCGGCCTCGTAGCGCTGATGGGCAGTGGGTCTGCACAAACAGCAAATATTATCAAGTATATACTTCCAGTTTTGGAACCACGGGCAATTTTATTGTGTTATCGGCTCAGATGGCACCTGATGGCCTGGCGTATCTTTAAGCGGGCGATTTCTGCTGCAGGCCTGAGCTGCCAATCAACACCCGCCCTCTCCACAAAGACACCTAGGCATATTAATATATATAATTATGCGGCCATTGGGACAGAGGCGGGCGGGCGGCGGCGGCCGGGGACTTATAAAACGGTAATAGGTCAACCGAAGCATTTTTTTCTTTTTCTTTTTTCCTCCTATATATATATATAAATTTTGTACACGTAAAAATTTTCTTCTGTGCATGTATATATGTCAAGCTATCATCCGGTTTTTTCTGTTTATCTAATATTCTTCCAACACATTTTCATACTAACCGTTTGCGATGACGGATCCGTAACCATCGGGCTGGATCTCGTATACCTTTGTGTCTGAGACAACAAAAGGAGAGAGAGAGAGAGAGAGAGAAGAAAAATAAAGCAAAGATGAAATTTGAAAAAGAGTTCTAAAATGAAGTTACATAGCACGAGGTCGGTCAAAATAGCTATGCCCCATAACCTGACGATCACGGCAAGATAGTTTCAAGCAACACAACCAGAACTTGAACCATGACGCCAGCGATGTTGATAATATTACGGACTAGGACAGGAGCGCCAATATTAGATGAATCATTTCGACCAAGTTTGGAAATGTTTTGCCCTTTGGGTCCCAAATCCATGGTTACTTTCACAGTGGAGTGGCAATCCTATTCCGGTCAGACCCAATTATCGTACTAGCTCTCAGCATTTTTCCGTCATAGGAATAAGTCAAGATGTGGAACGTACATGGGTCCATCTCGAGGATATCTATGGTGATGACCGTCTCGTTCATCTAGCAACATGCACACATACATGCAGATTTTGTTGTTGCATGAATGAGGCAAGCATGTATATACCTCGGACATGGTATTGTTGTTCCATACGAGAACTGTGTTGCCCGGTACAATCGTGCGAGTCCAGCTGCCACGAAACACAAGAATACTCACAAGTGCATGCACAGTATTGCAAACGTCAAACTCTGCACGCCCTTAATGATAATAATAGTAAGCATTGTCCGCGAGAGAGAGAGAGAGAGAGAGAGAGAGAGAGAGAGAGAGAGAAGTGACAAAAAGGCGGGGAGGGGGAGAGAGAGAGGTGGCAAATGGCAGTCAGGGAGACTTATTTGGAGAGTTTTCTTGAAGCTCCTCGATGTCCAGCACAAGCTTTCTATCTCTGTCTGCTCCACCCTAGGCACAGACATATCATTACATCTGCACACGTTAACTTGTATGGCACATCTATTCTATCTGTCTACCTACCTACCATGCCGCCATTGAGCAAGGGGTGGTCTCCCGTTATGAAGCCACCGCGTGAGTTGACTGAATACAATCGACGTATTCCCTGCAGGATACATAAAACAGATATATCGATAGCTATAGATAGATCGATAGATAGGTCGGTACAAGTTCAGACAAAGATCATTCCAAGTATCAGCAAACACTACAGTGAGCAAAAGTGCATTGGAGACGAACGGTCTAGAATTATGTGTGTTTTGCCTCCGTAGTGTGTATTCACGCACATACATGTATCGACGCCATTTCTGCTAGTTCAAAACATCTGCAAACAATCTATGCCTCATTCGTTTCAGATGACGTTCTGCTCTCCTTGCCTGTGTTATGTCCTTGTCATCGACTTGCAATTACCAAGTAAGCGGGCTCCGTCATGATGATCTTTTCCGGGCCATAACTAGACAAGAACATGCAATCACTTTGATCCAAGACTAGCATTCTCCCTTGCACTGTAGAAATCAAAGGACGTCCAACAAGCTGTGAGGTCTTGTAGGCAGAAACGATGGTACAGTCCCGGAAGGCAAACAGTACACAAGCAAAAGCGAATACATCCGTCCATCCATCTATCTATTTACAAAAACGGACCGTCCCTTGACCATATCTCCATAGACGACGTCCTCTACCACCTTGAAAGACCCTGCCCATACACAGTACGAAAAGTTCTTATTTTCCAATCGCGAGTCATCTCCCCTCCCACCACCTCCTCTAGATCTTCCACAAACCCACACAATACCAACATCCACGTAATGTGGCGCATAAACATTTCCTCGACAAATTTAGAATATTACCCCCGTCCCTTCTCCCATGCACAATCAAGTAATAAGGAATGACCGTCTGCCATGGTGATGAGCGTTCCTGGCAGAAAGCAATTCTTGCTGAACGTCGTAACTGCATGAGAGAGAGAGAGAGAGAGAGAGAGAGAGTGTGAAAAGGACAATTGCGTATTAGCATTGTGTCTGTGAGCAGAGAGGGAGACAAAGAGCGAGGAAGAGAGAGAGGAGCGACCAGTGATTGAAACTCTCTGACCACAACTAGTGCCTGTGACTGTAACAGAGCGGTATCCGTAACCCCACGTAGGGTCACGAATGTCACATGAGTACGTTCCGAAGGCAGGAACCACAGTAGTGTTGATGCAAGTAGTAGTAGTTCCATCACCAAAACCTGTAAGGTCGATCTCCTGGACAGTTCACAACGTCAGCAAATTGAGAACAGTGGGGCAAAAACACAAACAAAATCAGGAAAGATGAGCGAATTCGGACAGGTGCTGATCAGAAAACACACACACACACACACACACACACACACAAGCAAACTACCGAAGAAACAAAGGAATACACATTTTGTATTGTGGTCGCTTTCAAACATGCGGACGCTCAGGCCTTCACTTTGAACGGTTGCTTTCCGCCTTTGTCTATGCCCCCCCCCCCCCCCCAACACACACACCTTACTGCCTTTCATTATGATTTGTTTGTATATATATATTTTAAAAAAGCTGCACATGCACAGTAATAATAACTAGGGGTATCGCGCCACCACCAGAAATGATTGGGGGGGGGGGGGGGGGGGGGGGCGTTTTGAAAAAAAAAAAAAGCTAGCGTGCAAATGAGCGGGGAAAAATCCTGGTTGCCGCAAACCATGATGTATTCCGACGCTGGTGCAAAAAATGCGGGGTGGGCGTGGTACACATTTTTTAGTTCCCCCCCCCCCCCCACACACCCCCTACTCCCAACACCTTTCAGGGATAAGAATAAAAATAAAAATAATAAAAATAATAACAATCAAAGTAAAACAAGCAAAACAATAACAGCAGCAACAAACAAACAAGCAACGAGAAACTTACATTGACGTAGAAAGGATAGCCGTTCGTGTTATTCATCTTCAACGTATTTGTTCCTTTGGAGACCCGCGTACCATCAGGAAAGGTAAGTTTGACATCGGTTTGCACGCAGACTACAAAACCAGAACACAAACGCATTGGTAGAGGCACTTGGGGAAAAAATTCTGCACGCACTGTATGGTCAGGCTGCGGTTGGCCTGTTCGATTTGAACATGTGGCATAAAAGGCTCGGAAAAGCAACCTGGGGTACCCCCCTCAGATATTAATCAGCTGTGCGTGCTTCACTCCAAAAAAAGAAACACAGGAAAAGAGAAACATAAGGAATATAACAATAAGAAACGTAAAATGAAAAACTGGTTTAGGTAATTGGACCTGAAGGCGACGGCGAAGGCGATTTGCGTTGCTTCGTGGCCTTCTTCGACTTCGGACTGGACTTCTTCAAATCCGGACTGGACTTCTTCGAGTTCGGACTGGACATCTTCGAGTTCGGACTCGACTTTTCGTAGTGGCCACTTCTCCCTTGCAACTGCGACCGCCACCACCATTATTTGATGTATGAGAAGTCAAGGCAGTCATGCCACAATAATTAACATTATGTATGGGTATATGCATAACAAAAACAACAAAGGGGGGATGGGGGGTAAGAGGGAAACAAAACATAAGAAGATGCTTCTGAAGAAGCAGAAGGAAGAGGGAAGGAGGAAGAAGAAAGAAGGTAGAAGAAGAAACAAGGAAGGAAGAAGGAAGAGGGAAGAACAAGGGAGAACAAGAAGGGAGAAGAACAAGGGGGAAGAAGAACAAGGGAGAAGAAGGGAAGAGAGAAGAAGAAGAAAGGAGAAAAAGAAAGGAGAAGAACAAGGGAATTGAGAAGAAGAGAGAAAAAGAAGGGAGAAGAAGAACAAGGGAAGGGAGAAGAACAAAGAAAAAGAAGGGAGAAGAGCAAGGGAGAAGAACAAAGGACAAGAACAAGAAGAAAGGAAGAAAGCAAAGAGAGAAGAGAGAAGAAAGAAAGAAGGAAGAAGAAGTGTACCTGTGCCGGCTCCGATGTGTCATGCACGGTTACGATTGAAGCGAAAACGTATGAAACGCTTCCCAACAACAAGAAAACCTGATTGAATGCACAATGACTGCACTGCGGAAAGCACGATATCATTAGCAATGCACGGAAAGGTATGGCGGACATAAACACAAACAAGGTATGTACATACAGCGTCTGTGCTTACCGTCACCAATTGGAACCATCCAGTCTGCCAGAAGCGCCTTGGAGCGTTCTCTTGGGCTTGAGTCTAACAGGAACACCAAATGCGCTGGCTAGATATTATGCATCAACACGACGAACTATTTTTGGCCAGGAAAGCACAAACGTATTATACGCATATATCCATGGACTATGGCATTTTTTGACTATTATATCCTACTTATTTACACACAGAAATATGCACAATATTTCTATTGCAAGCGAACAGCCACCCCTGGTGTTTAATTGCTGTTAGTTGGCGTTGTTATTAGTTGTGTTGCATTCATTGTTGCACATGTGAAATTCCACCAATGGCTCAAGTTTGAGTCGCGCTGCAGCGGGAAGAAAACCAACCTGGAGCTCATATCAAGTATTAAAAAACTATGTATACGTCAATACAAAGAAGCCATCATGCAGAAAAAACCCGATCATGCAATAGGAATCAGAACATTTTCCTCAAAATGCACTAAGCTTCATTCCAAGCTGAAGTGAGCAATTTCTCTGTGAATGGCAGGGAAAGGACCTTGTCTGGCGTTTGCCTGTGTACATCTGTACCGGAAGTTCGATTCTCCTGCATACAGAAGCCATATTCCTAGGGCAGATGCTCGAAAAGTGTAATGTTTAGACTGCTAGATTACTGCAAATGTTGTAGGTATGATTGATGACTGGGGCTTCGAGTAGTGTGTAGATTTGTACATGCTACAGCACAAAGTATCTTAGTACCACGTCGGTAAGCATGTTCGGGACTCCTATTCGCCTATGTACTGCAGAACCGTCAGGTCTACACAGCTCAAAGAGAGAGAGAGAGAGAGAGAGAGAGAGAGAGAGCGAGAGAGCGAGAGAGAGAGAGAGAGAGAGAGAGAGAGAGAGAGAGAGAGAGAGAGAGAGAGAGAGAGAGAGAGAGAGAGAGAGAGAGAATGTATTAATTTTTGTGAATCGGCGAGCTAGCCTCAATTACCAACCGGCATTCAATTGAATACACACGGCTGTCAATTGACCCCAAAATATTTCCGAGGTCAGGAAGGTTTCCAAAAAGGACGTGGATTGGTCAGTTTTTGAAAGACTATTTGTTCCACTTGAAACCATGCAAATTCTGAACTGAGAAGATTTCGACAAGCATTATGTAGCAGTTTGGAAATTTTCAAGTCAGAAAAGAATACTACGGTTTTGAAAATGTCAGTTTGTACGTATTGGATGGAGAAATGTAGACAATTATCTAGTGTCGACCTATCGATAATATTTCCTGAAAAACGAACGGGAAATAATCAGGCAAAGCCTGCCGTCCGTCCTCTCGCTAAAATCAGGTGATATTCACAAGACCCTGCTTTTCCGGGGGAACTATCTATCTGTCTATCTATCTATCTATCTATCTATCTATCTATCTATCTATCTATCTATCTATCTATCTATCTATCTATCTATCTATCTATCTATCTATCTATCTATCTATCTATCTATCTATCTATCTATCTATCTATCTATCTATCTATCTATCTATCTATCTATCTATCTATCTATCTATCTATCTATCTATCTATCTATCTATACATATATACATATATACATATACACATACATATACATATACATATACATAGACATAGACATAGACATAAGTAGTATAGGGTGCCACTTGGGCACAGTGGTTCAAGACATACCCCACCCCACCACAGAGACACACCGGCCGGCCCGCACAGGAACAAAAAGGCAATAGATAAGAAAAAAAGGAAATTGAACTCGGATCCAAAAACAAAAGTAAATTAGAATTCATCAGCAAATACTTCAATGCGTCTGCGCGTCGATTTTTGACGCATTGACGCACGCGTTTTTTCTCAGTCGTTAGTTTTAGTTTTTTTTGTCGCACTTCGGCACAATTTTTCAAGACATACCACCCGCCCACAGAGACACATTGCAACGCTCCGCGTGCAACGCTCCGCGTGCAACGCGGACACCGGCCGCCCCCGCCGGGACAAAAAGGCAACAGACAAATAAAAATTAAATTTCATATTAAAGACATAGTCATGTAACCTATACAAGATGACAGACACAAAAGAACAACCTATCAATATATCAAAGGGCTGGATATATATAATAAAGGAAACAAGACCGAAATTAATTTCAGGTTCATGTGAATTTGTTGTCAGTGGAATGAAAAAGGTAAAATAAAAAAGAAAAGATTTAATTTTTCAGAATTTGGTAAAAAAAAACTAAAGAACAAGCATTAGAAGAAGCAAATAGATTTTATGAACAAAACATACAACCTAAATATGAACTTTGGAAAAATATAATGATGAACGAGTTAAACAAAATAAAAAACAATACAAAAATGAATATAATGAGGAATAGATGAAGAACAAATGGATATGAACCACCAGAGGATACAAAACAAGACACCTTCAATCAGTCTATCACGAGTTAGGAATGAAAAAATTAATTTATCAAGGAATTAAACAATAAATTATAAATCCATTATTTCTTTTTTCTTTTTAATCCGGACACTACTACGGATATTCTCCGGTTTTATATCTAATGCCTTTAACAAGTGGCCGGTCTTCTTTTCTTTAGTTAAAACTTTAATATTATCGGCTAGTTGAGGTTTAACTTCGTCCGGTTGTTCTTCCATTTTAGATTTTAATAATTGTTGAGGACTTGCTATTTCATCCGAACTTAAAACCAACTTGAAGCCTTTACTGCCTTTGACTGTATAAACTTTCTTTGAGTATTGAACATCCCCTGTACTAAAAACAGTTCGCTCTCATTCTTTTCTCACGGTTGAGCACTTAGGAAATTTATTAATAAGACCGGCTCTGTATATTTCTTGATCATTTTTCTTTTTACCTTCATAGACTTCCATAGGTGTAGCCTTAATTGTATTATGGTATGTATTGTTGTAATTTTCAACAATTTCATAAATGTAAGGAACCCAAATAAAATCACCATTAACTTCCCACATCCAATTTAAATCCTTTTTTTATTGTTCTAATAAATCTATCTACTATACCCATAGTGCGGTGGTCGCCAACTTCGTTTGTAGTATGTTGAATTCCATTCTCTTTGAAGTATTCAGCAACTTGCCCTTTAAATTCACTCCCGTTGTCTGATGTAATCCTTTTAGGTTTCGGCATTTTTTTTAATCCTTCTAATACTTCACCAGTTGTTTTAATTTTGATTGTTTCAATCCAACCACGACGAGAATAAACATCGATCATCACTAATCCAAAATTGTAGTTTTTGTTTCCTTTCTTAGTAGCTATTTTAGACATATCCATTAAGTCAATGAACACTTGACTTAAAGGTTCAGGCTCAGGTGCTAGAATAATATTCCATTCAGGGTTCTTAGATTGATGGTGTATTTCAGAATCCTCTTTAATTTTCTGTTGTTCAAGCTCTTGTTCAGTTTTACCTGGAGTTTCTTCCGGTTGTGTGTTAGCGGATGTACCGACTACATCGGTAGATGTATCTCCTACAGCGATAGATGTATGCTTATGATCAATTGCTATATCGCCTACAGCGATAGCTGTATGCGACTAAAATAGAAAGGCAGTTTATCACGATATATAAAAGAGTAAATAATAAGTCTTGCATAAAGTTATATATTAGAACTTGAGAAAAATTTTAGATGTATCATTATTTTCTTTTTTTGACTTCTCCGGTTGTCCTGCGTAAACATTGACATTAACACTGCCAGTCTTCTTACCTTTACCCTTCTTAGGCTGTTCCTCTTCTTCCTCCTCGCTTTCACTTTCACTCTCGCTTTCTTCTTCCACTTTCTTTTTTACCACTTTCTTCTGTTTAGTCTTAAGTTTCATACCCGCAACACGTCGGGCGACAATATCAACGAAGTCTTGCTCTACTTCCTCATCCGAGCTGCTTTCATCACTTTTCTCGCCATCTCTGCCATCTATCATATCCCTCGCCAACTGCTTCTTAGACATGTGGTCCATCCGCTGTTCCTCCGTCATTTCCTTTACATTCTTAGCCTCTTCCTCCGCAAGTAGTTCCCTCGCCCTCTCAATCTTTCTCTGCTTAGCCTGATTCTTCTTTGCATCCCACCCCTTTTCAAGGTTCTTCATCGCAACCTCTCTATTACCTCTCGGCATTTTATGACTTGATTATATTAATATACGAAATAATATTATTTAGTTTTTATTAATAAACAATTTTTTAACAAATATAACCTACAATGGGTAGCCAATATAAATCGCTCTTAGGATTACAGGAAATTGCGGTGGACTCACTAAATATAGCCAACTTAGATTTAACGAACACTAATATTATTGGCTTAAACACAGATAGGGTGCCAGAAGATGCCGACTCCGTAAATCTTTATTTTACCAACGGACGATTTGATACACGACTGGCTACCAAAAGCACAGCAGACATCAAAGAGGGAACTAATCTATACTATACTGATGGACGGTTTGACACAAGATTTTCTAACAAATCAACAACTAACTTAGCCGAAGGAACCAATCTATACTATACGACAGCTAGGGCGAATACAGACTTTGATGCTAGGCTTTCATTGAAAACAACCGCAGATTTAAAAGAAGGAACCAATCTATACTATACGACAGCTAGGGCGAATACAGACTTTGATGCTAGGCTTTTATTGAAAACAACCGCAGATTTAAAAGAAGGAACCAATCAATACTATACGACAGCTAGGGCGAATACAGATTTTGACACACGACTAGCCACTAAATCAACAACTAACTTAGCAGAAGGAACAAATTTATATTACACCACAGCTAGGGCTAACACAGACTTTGATACATGGCTAGCCACTAAATCAACAACTAACTTAGCAGAGGGGACGAACCTTTATTACACCACTGCGAGATTTGATACACAATTAGCGACCAAGAGCACGACCAACTTAGCAGAAGGCACTAATTTATACTATACGACGGCCAGAGCAAATACAGACTTTGATACACGGCTAGCCACTAAATCAACAACTAACTTAGCAGAGGGAACAAATTTATATTATACCACTGCGAGATTTGATACACAATTAGCGACTAAGAGCACGACCAACTTAGCAGAAGGAACAAACTTATATTATACTAATGCTAGGTTTGACACTCAATTGGCAACAAAATCAACCACTAATTTAGCAGAGGGAACTAATCTATATTATACGACGGCCAGAGCAAATACAGACTTTGATACAAGGCTAGGGACTAAATCAACTACTAACTTAGCCGAGGGAACAAACCTTTACTATACGACGGCCAGAGCAAATACGGATTTTGATACAAGGCTAGGGACTAAATCAACTACCAACTTAGCCGAAGGAACCAACTTATATTATACTAATTCTAGGTTTGATACACAACTAGCAACAAAGAGCACAACCAACTTAGCAGAGGGAACTAATCTTTATTACACGACCGCACGAGATAATTCAAATTTTGACACACGGCTCGCAACTAAATCAACGACAAACTTAGCAGAGGGAACAAACCTTTACTATACCACCGCGAGAGCCAATACGGACTTTGATACGAGACTGGCGACCAGGAGCACCACCAATTTAGCCGAGGGAACTAACTTATACTACACCACCGCTAGGGCTAATACGGATTTTTACACACGACTAGGAACTAAGTCAATAGATGCTTTGAGTGATGTAATAATAACGACACCAGCGAATGGACAATTATCAACATACAACGGCTCAAACTGGGTGAATTCAACAGGGTCATTAGCCTTTCTTGCTTTATCGGGTGGAACAATGACGGGCGATGTAAAATATGGGGCTCCTGCTTTTACTCTATACACCGCCCCGCAGGCTATGACGAGCAATAATTCTGGCGGGTTTGTCGCTTCGGCTTCGGATGAATACAATCCAGCGTATTATGCTTTTAATGCCAGTCAGAACGATTATTGGACTACGGCTATATACTACAACGACACGACAGGAGTATATAACAGAACTCCCGCAACCACGAATACTTGGGGAGGAACAGCATACACAGGCGAATATATAAAAATAGACTTGGGAGCGACATACAGGATAAAAACTTATTGTGTTAGATCTTCGTCTGCCAATTATATTGAAACAACACCGAGCATTTGGTATGTTGGTGTAAGCACTGACAACATCACATACACATTATGGGATTCACAGACAGGTCAGGCTTGGGCTTCACAATCAACTAAAACATATTCGCCTGCTTCAAATGCTTCTGCTAGATATATCATTTTCATAGTGAATAAAACGGGGAGTGGTGGAACTTCATTTAGAAGCCAACCCCGTGTTGCCAGTCTGTATTTTGACTATGAGACATTTAATTATGACATAACGAATGTTAGAAATATGACAGGATACTCATTGACAACAAGCGGAACCATAACGGCTAGCGGATTGATAACGGCGAGTGCGGGATTAACAGGAACGACATTAACGGCCAGCGGATTGATAACGGCTAATGCGGGAGTTGATATGAAAAGCCAAAGCATAACAAACTTAGCCACTCCATCGGCTTCAACAGACGGGGCGAATAAAACTTATGTGGATACATTAGACGGGCAGAATGTGAAATTAACGGGAACTCAAACCATAGCAGGAACAAAAGAATTCAGCGGAATATTAGCAACTTCATTAGGTGTCCCGTGTATAATAGGTAGGAATACAAAGGGAACAGCCGCAACAGGTGGATTAGAATTATACGGCACGGCATCTAATATGAATGGACCACACATACAAGCATTTGTTCATAATTCCGTTTATCCCAATTTTCAATTATTGAACTGGACTCAAGATAATATTAATTTGTATTTTGATTGTTATTACAACGGTACGAACATATTATCTTCAAACACATCATCAAATTTCCAAATAGCAAAATACTCAAACAAACTCAGTTTTAATTACAAAAATGGTGGAACACTCGGTCAAGCGATAACAATGAGTGAGGCGATGAACATAGATACGGCTGGATTAATAACGGCGAATGCGGGCATATCCGTTGTTAATAGCACAGTCGACATACGCGGGGAAGCAAGAAGTGGGTCTCACCCTTCACCAGTCGACTTATATGCTACAGCAAATCTTGGGCAGGCTTCTGGTGGTATTGAATTTAGACATAGCAACGGGACACAGGGTGTAGGCTTCGGTTATAATTCTGTATATGCTACGGGAAGCAATACCAATCAAGATTTAAATTTTTATGCGAGGGGAAGTGGAGTTATCTATGCTCAGAGTGATGCAAGCATGACGACAGCATCCAGCGGATTTTTAACATTAAGAAAAAGACCATCAAATACGACTAACCCACAAATATTTATGAAAGCAGGAGACTCATCAGGTTATGCGGTGGTAATGAATACAGGTGGATTATTACATGCTTGGTCGACTTCATTATCAAATGGTGAAAACAATACAGGATATGCTTATTTGTATGCGGGAGCAAATACATGGTCGTCTGGTTCAGACAGGAGATTAAAATCAGATATTAAAACACTAGACTGTGAGGGATGTTGTGAGAAATTAATGAAAATTAATTGTTGCTCATATTATTGGAAATCAGACGAGAAAAAAAAAAAAGAGCCACGGATTTATCGCCGACGAGGTTAAAAAAATATTTCCAGAATTTGTATCTGAAAGTGGAATGAAGGCAGACGACAGAAAAAGCAACCTTGAAGGAGTATCATATATGGAATTCATACCAATACTGGTTAGTGCTTTTCAACACTTGGCGGAAAAGGTAGTTAAAGACGTACGTGTTAGCAACCTCGCACGGAATGTTCTTTTCAGACAACCTCACGATACAAAGGGTGATGATGGCGATAATGATGCCCATTTGAAATAAGTATTTGATAAGACGGCTGTCGGTTTTTCGCTTAGACATACAGCAATCCCAGTTGTCCTCGTATTCGTGGTCTAATTTTTTTCTTCCTGTTTAATTTGGACATCAATCACACGGTTCTTCAACTCTGGTGTGAGTTCGCCATCTACTTCTATGACGGGCGGTGGAGGGTGTAATCTAGGGGGCATTGTAAGTGCTTTTTGGGATTACGGAGGGAATACAACTGCTCTGATTTCTGCTAATTGGTTTGCTTGGTCTTGTAATATATTAAGTAAAGTTTTATTTTCTTGTATTTTATACCAAGAACTGTCGCTGGCGTAGATTAGCGGAATAGCTTCATCAAAACTAACACACCCAATCACTCATCGGCTTATAAACGCATGTAAATTTTGTTTCTATTCCTTTTTTAATACAATAAATACAACTTTCATTTTTTTTCTCACTGACCCGGGAATAGAAATCACAGGCTGTCCGACCTAACACAGAGCACACAAATAATAATATTAATAACATAATATATTATACAACATATAGAAACAATGAGTGAGTTCAAATTCCAGAAGATTATTTTTCTGAGTAATGATTTTGTGGGCGGTAGCAAAACATTTGACAAAACCATTAAATTGAATTTTACACCGACTAGAATGAATGTTAAGTTTATTCACTACATGAATGTCACGACGGAAACAAAAACAAAAATCCTTCATACGGACCGCATCGGTATTATCGGCACATTCGCTGACAGCAACGTCGCAAACATTTCTAAATTAAATAATCTCAGCTACAAAATAGGAATTATTAATTGGGTCGATGGGCAATACACTTTTAGAGTGCTTAAAACGGACAATGGCAGTATTGAGACTGACATGCTAGCTGGAAGAATTGTTATATGCTTAGAATTTTTGGCTTAATACAAATATATGGAGATGGAGAAAATCAATAATGTAAAGGTAAAACCAGTTAAGCAAAACGGAGATGGCGACAAGTTGTCTAAAGGATATAAGTTATTTGACGAGCCGTATGCCAATATTTTTCTTCTCGCTCGCAAGAAGAGCGGCAAGACGACCGCGCTGTTTGAAATCCTGAAACGAACGACGGACAAAAAGACCCGCATCGTCATTATAGCCAGCACAATACACAAGGACCACATTTACAAAGAAATGGTGAAGCACTTCAAGAAGAAGGGAAACCCGA
Organism: Paulinella micropora; assembly: GCA_019918135.1. NCBI lineage: Eukaryota > Cercozoa > Imbricatea > Euglyphida > Paulinellidae > Paulinella > Paulinella micropora. The sequence goes on along the minus strand of WBZZ01006936.1, from coordinate 4,935 downwards.
TGGCTATATACACATATTTGAAAACGGAAGGCTACAGTGTGATTGATTACGAGTTAGACAAGCTCAGCAAGCCAGATGAGGAGCAAGAAGAAGGCGAGATTGTACAGGAACTGCGGGAGGAACCGAAGCCGAAGTTTTTATATTTCGGAAAAGAGGAAAAGAAGAAGCAGGAGGGAGGCGAAAAAGTGGATAGACCATCCAAGTATCAAACTCCAGAAGTCGTTTTTGTTCTTGACGACCTCGGCTCAGGCTTGAGGGATAAGTCCGTCAGCGACCTGTTAAAGAAAAACCGACACTACAAGTCAAAGGTGATTATGAGCTCGCAGTACCTTAACGACCTACGACCCGAGGCGATTAAACAGCTCGACTACCTCCTTATTTTTCCTGGACAGAGTGTTGATAAAATAGAACTCGTATACAAGCATCTGGACCTCGGCTACGACCTAGACTACTTTATTAAAAAATATCACGAGGCGACCAAAGAACGGTTTAACTTTTTGTATGTGGATGCTGTGTCGGACGAACTGAGGCAAAATTTCAATAAACGATTTTTGTAATTTTATTATTTATTTTTTTCAGAACTATATATACATGCCAACATCACCAGTGATTATCAGTAGTCCATCAGGTTGTAACATCAGCTACAATCCTTCAATGCCACAAGCGGGAGGCAAGAAGAAAGGAAAAAAGAAACAAGCAGGAGGCAAAGTAAACTGGAAAAAAGTCGGACAAGCAATCTTGGATGCTAATAGATTCATCAAGAAGAATCAATTGATTTCAAGGGGTGCTACTTTTCTCAGCGATGTAGGAGTTCCTTATGCGGACCGTGTAGCTAAGGCCGCGATGAAGCAAGGCTACGGCAAGCAACGAGGCGGAGCTGTTAAGTTTCATTAAACCCCACAATATGGAGGTGCGGAGGCAAAGTCTCTGCGAATGTAAAATCTTATATTAATTTTGTTTACTCAATATACAACCTACAGTTGTAAACTGTAATAGTAGTAATGAAAAGTAAACAGCGGAAACAACGACCGCCGAGGATATACAGAACTAAAGACGGCCGACCATATATCAAAGTGAAAGGCAAACGAGCATATCTCAACTTTGGCGAGAAAACTAATGACCTTTCAACACTTCAAATTGTTAAACTGTTTTTGAAATATATGAATAAACCAAAGAAACCGCGAAAGACGAAAGAGCGAATAGTTAAGTATGACTTCAACCGCCTTGAATACGAGAACCGCAATAAGGTAAATAATCAGCTAGATAAACTCAAACTGGAAAAGTATGAGCAAATACACGAGCTAGAAAAGAAAGACAAAGAAGCAAAAGAACAACAAAAGAAAATAGAAGAGCGAGAAGCTGAAACGAAAAGAAATGAACTCGCACTCATACAAACTGAAAACTCTCAAAGGCAAAGATTAGAGGATATTAGGAGAGAAATCAAAGATCAAGATGCCATTAGCAATGCCGTAATTGAAAGAGAAGTGGCATTGCGAGAAGCACAAGATAAATTAAAAAGAAGTGAAAGAAAACAAAGGGAAAGAAAAGGAAGACAGTATGTTTTGTCCGAAGAAGAAGCCATAGCATTTGCGGAGGAAATTCAAAGAAGGGAAGATGAAGCAAAACGACGACAAGACGATTTAAGACAGCAAGCAATGGAAGCAGACCAGAAAACAGCCGAAGCAGAACAGAAGGCGGATGAAGAAAAACAGAAAGCATTTATAGCGAAGATAGAAAGAGCTCAAACACTATTTTCTAGTGGTGGCAAGAAAAGGCAGATTAGTGTCAATAGTTTAGCAAAAAAACTAGGGTGGAAAACGAGGGGGAGCAAACACGGAAACAAAGATGTTGAAGGCAGAACTGCTAACGGTTATATCAAAGAAATCATAGCACTTAGACAGGGAGAACTAAACATAACCGCCGGTATGACATTTACGGAATTAGAAAAAGCCTTAATAGGGCTAACCGCACAGGGCGGAACTGGTGCTAAAAAATTAGAAGACATCATTAGAAAAATATTAACTAAGATGATGATAAAAAAGCATTTGAAACGAAGTGAATGGAAGACCAAATCAAAGAAAAAAGAATTAGTAAATACCCTAATAAACAAAATGTATGCCGACCCCAACACATATAAATCACTTTCAAATGAATTCCAGATACAACCAGCACCAATCACCGCACCAACAGAAGATACACTACCAGAGCAACAACCGCCACAAGAAACACCACCAGAGCAACAACAACCACCACCCACAGAAGAGCAACCACCAACCCCCGAACCACCACCAGAAGAGCAACCACCAGCAGAAGAGAAACAAAAACTAGAGGAGAACTTAGCGGGGGAAGGCAGAGGTTTAATGACAGATGAAATAGACGGTATTATGAAAAAGCACGAATGGTATATCGGTACGGTAGCCAGCGATGAAATACACAAGCTGAAACCAGAAAAAAGACAGAAGTATGGATTTATTATGAACTTGGATAAGTCTAGTCAACCAGGCTCACATTGGATTGCTGTTTGGATTGACCTTATTAAAGACGACTCTATTGAAATCTACGACCCGCTCGCCATCTATAAGCCGACCGAGCTATTTCTACATCAAATAAAACAACTTATTGAAAAGAGTAAGCCGAGCACATACCTGCTTATGAAAGTCAATCAAGTCAAAAACCAAAGCGACACGACGGATACCTGCGGGTGGCACAGTATGCGGTTTCTTTTAGAGCGAGCAAAAGGGAACCGCTTTAAATTTGCTAGCGGCTGGACGGACTTAAAAGAAAAAGAAGCGGAGGAGTTGAAACACAGAACGGCTATGGCTTTGACACGTATATCTAACAGCAAGCCCCCGCACCCCCCGGTATGTAATTAAAACAAAAAAATATATTTTCTATTATATATCCAAAATTAGAGGTGCGGAGACTAGTCTCTGCGATGCAATACCGTGGTGGGCGAAGTAGCAACATTTACTATGTCAACAGTAAAAATAGGATAAACGGAACAGACAGTGATTTCACTCACTCCATTGATATGAAATCTCTAGACAACCCAACACACTGTAAAATTCTTCATATCTATGTGCCGAAGTCGTATTATTCCGTCGCCAGTCCTTACAACACTTTTATTCTGAGTGAGAACGGCGACGAGGCTGTCATTACGATACCCGAGGGCAACTACACGATGAACAACTTAAAAAATAAGCTGGCCGAGGTGCTAACCGCAGAAAGTCCCAACGACTATACATACACAATAACGAGCAACAACACGAACACCGACCCAGAAGACGGCAAGCTAACATTCACTGTAGCGAACAATCCCATTAACATTCAACCGCGGTTTGTGTTTGATGATGAAACTCGCATCCACGAAATTATGGGGTTTGAGCGGTCCTCTACTTATTTCTTTGCTAATAATACACTGAGGTCGTCAAATGTCATAATCTTGACGGGTGAAAAAACCTTGTATCTACAAAGCGACCTCGTTGGAGAAGGTGATAATCATGTGCTCCAGGAAATATATACTGCGAATGAAATTCCGTTCGGCTCTGTTATCTACGACGGCTCGGGCAGTGAATACGGAAAACGGCTATCTACGAGTTCAAGCAATGTGTATCGGTTTTACTTGACCGACGAAAACGACCAACCCATTAACCTCAACGGGCTCGGTATTGTTATGACCTTGTTGATTTACAGGGAAACGAATTATTTTAATTTATTTACATCATTTTTTAATTTGTTAAAAGCTAGGTAGGGGCCTGCTCCCCCTACGACCCCGCCAGTAAAATTAAAATTGTTTTTGAGATCGTAAGTGGTTTTTGAAAAAAAGCACTTACAATAATTAATTTTAATTTTAGAATTATTTATTTTTTATATAGAACCGAAAAACTGAAAAAACAAAATGCCTACACAACACGGAGGCGAACTAGATTTTAGCAGGACTGACTACATCAGTGCTTCTTATCGTTTGAATAAGCTTACCCCTCGTGAGGGTTCTATTAATATCACTGTGTCTACCGCAGGAGGACAGGAAAGCAACTTTGACCTTATCAGCCGTCCGTTTAACTTGGCTCGCTCTGTTTTGAGTTTACTTATGCTCCAGATGCGAAGGCGGCTAACTACAATAAATGCTTTATGGACTGCCTGGCACCGATTAGGCAGATTCAATTGATTACTAGAGGTGGCGTTTATCTGTGCGACATTAATGAAGTCGGAAATATCTCTAAGATGATTTGGAAACCAGAAACCTCCATTGATGATTTACTAGCTTTGGAAAACCACGACAACAAATCTGGAGCTGGTTGTATGCTTCAAAAGAACAACACAACAAATGGGGCGAGTTTTAGTAATACCGCTGCGGCTGAAAGAAAAGTTAGCTTGCTTGATGCTATCGCTCTAAAGGCGGATGGTACAGGTTTGACCGCTGTTGGTGCTACGAATGGTGGTGATGTATCGGGAGCGATTACTACTCGTATTAGTGAAGTTATGGCTTCATACCAAGCTAAGATGCGGGCTTACTTAACTCAACCAGCAACAAATGCTCGCAGACACGATGATACTTTAATCGCTGCAGCAACTGGTACTCTTAGTGTTGTAAATGTCGCACACAATGAGGCGAAGTATTTCTCTGGAGGCACTATTAATACCGCCGACCGAGTATTAATGTCAAGATTAATCTTGGAATGCTTTACAATACTATTTTTGCTCTGGATAAAACTATTATGTTTCCAGAAATTTTGACTATGCGGATTGTTTGGCAACAGACACCCAAAATCTTTTACTACAACGATGATGCTCTTTCTACTGGTGGAGGCACGGTTGCGGCGGCGGATTCAAATGTTAGTATTACTAATCTCACCTTTTCTTAGCTGTTGAAACCAATCCTGATGTCGTTCAATCAATTCAACAGAAGATTATGAGCCCGAAGGTATGAGCTTC